>CAKAJE020001198.1:0-121900 GCA_916610135.2 Macropis europaea | reverse complement strand
GGGAAATTCTATCACATTTGTTCAACTTTCGGTCGCTCCTATTTCAGGTAGCGTACTGGGCTAGGCGGCATCTTAAAGCGCGTGGAATGGCGAGTAAAATGCACTACTAAACTTCTATGATAGGGCAATCAGAGACCCGATTAGATCATTTTATATTTTGTTTAATATAAGATTTCAGGGAAATTCTATCGCATTTGTTCAATTTACGTCGCTCCTATTTCAGATAGCGTATTGGGCTAAGCGGCATCTCAAAGCGCATGAAATGGAGAATAAAATGCACTATTAAACTTCTAGGCTAGGGAGAACAGAGACCCGATTAGATCATTTTACATTATGGTTCATAAAAGAATTCAGCGCAATTCTATCACATTTTTTCAACTTACGTCGCTCCTGTTTCAGATAGCGTATTGGGCTAAGCGGCATCTCTAAGCGCATGAAATGGCGAGTAAAATGCAATACTAAACTTCTAGGATAAGGCAAACAGAGACCTGATTAGATCATTTTATATTACGGTTAATATAAGAATTCAGCGTAATTCTATCACATTTGTTCAACTTACGTCGCTCCTAATTTAGATAGCGTACTGGGCTAGGCGGCATCTTTAAGCGCGTGGAATGGCGAGTAAAATGCACTGCTAAACTTCTATGATAGGGCAATCAGAGACCCGATTAGATCATTTTATATTTTGTTTAATATAAGATTTCAGGGAAATTCTATCACATTTGTTCAATTTACGTAGCTCCTATTTCAGGTAGCGTATTGGGCTAAGCGGCATCTCAAAGCGCATGAAATGGCGAGTAAAATGCACTATTAGATTTCTATGGTAGGGCGTACAGAGACCCGATTAGATCATTTTATATTATGGTTAATTTAAGAATTCAGCAAAATTCTATCACATTTGTTCAATTTACGTCGCTCCTATTTCAGATAGCGTATTGGGATAAGCGCATCTCAAAGCGCATGAAATGGCGAGTAAAATGCACTATCAAACTTCTAGGATAAGGCAAACAGAGACCGGATTAGATCATTTTATATTACGGTTAATATAAGAATTCAGCGTAATTCTATCACATTTGTTCAACTTACGTCGCTCCTATTTCAGGTAGCGTACTGGCCTAGGCGGCATCTTAAAGCGCGTGGAATGGCGAGTAAAATGCACTATTATACTTCTAGGATGAGGCAAACAGAGACCTGATTAGATCATTTTATATTACGGTTAATATAAGAATTCGGCGTAATTCTATCACATTTGTTCAATTTACGTCGCTGCTATTCCAGATAGCTTATTGTGCTTAGCGGCATCTCAAAGCGCATGAAATGACGAGTGAAATGCACTATTAAACTTCTAGGATAAGGCAAACAGAGACCCGATTAGATCATTTTATATTTTGGTTAATATAAGAATTCAGCGAAATTCTATCACATTTGTTCAATTTACGTCGCTCATATTTCAGATAGCGAACTGGGCTATGCGGCATCTTAAAGCGCGCGGAATGGCGAGTAAAATGCACTATTAAACTTCTATGCTAGGGCAATCAGAGACCCGATTAGATCATTTCATATTTTGGTTAATATAAGAATTCAGTGAAATTCTATCACATTTGTTTAATTTACGTCGCTCCTATTTCAGATAGCGTATTGGGCAAAGCGGCATCTCAAAGCGTATGAAATGGCGAATAAAATGCACTATTAAAGTTCTAGGGTAGGGCAAACAGAGACCCGATTAGATCATTTTATATTATGGTTAATTTAAGAATTGAGCGAAATTCTATCACATTTGTTCAACTTACGTCGCTCCTAATTTAGATAGCGTACTGGGCTAGGCGGCATCTTAAAGCGCGTGAATGGCGAGTAAAATGCACTGCTAAACTTCTATGATAGGGCAATCAGAGACCCGATTAGATCATTTTATATTTTGTTTGATATAAGATTTCAGGGAAATTCTATCACATTTGTTTAATTTACGTCGCTCCTATTTCAGATAGCGTATTGGGCGAAGCGGCATCTCAAAGCGCATGAAATGGCGACTAAAATGCACTATTAAAACTTCTAGGGTAGGGCAAGCAGAGACCCGATTAGATCATTTTATATTATGGTTAATTTAAGAATTCAGCAAAAATTCTATCACATTCGTTCAATTTAGGTCGCTCCTATTTCAGAAAGCGTACTGGGAGAGGCGGCATCTTAAAGCGCGTGGAATGCCGAGTACAATCCACTATTAAACTTCAAGGCTAGGGCGAACAGAGACCAGATTAGATCATTTTACATTCTGGTTAATAAAATAATTCAGCGAAATTCTATCACATTTGTTCAACTTTCGTCGCTCATATTTCAGATAGCGTATTGGGCTAAGCGGCATCTCAAAGCGCATGAAATGGCGAGTAAAATGCACTATTAAACTTCTAGGGTAGGGCAATCAGTGACCCGATTAGATCATTTTATATTATAGTTAATTTAAGAATTCGGCGAAATTCTATCACATTTGTTCAATTTACGTCGCTCCTATTTCAGATAGCGTATTGGGCTAAGCGGCATCTCAAAGCGCGCGGAATGGCGAGTCAAATGCACTATTAAACTTCTATGCTAGGGCAATCAGAGACCCGATTAGATCATTTCATATTTTGGTTAATATGAGAATTCAGTGAAATTCTATCACATTTGTTTAATTTACGTCGCTCCTATTTCAGATAGCGTATTGGGCGAAACGGCATCTCAAAGCGCATGAAATGGCGAGTAAAATGCGCTGCTAAACTTCTATGATAGGGCAATCAGAGACCCGATTAGATCATTTTATATTTTGTTTAATATAAGATTTCAGGGAAATTCTATCACATTTGTTTAATTTACGTCGCTCCTATTTCAGATAGCGTATTGGGCGAAGCGGCATCTCAAAGCGCATGAAATGGCGACTAAAATGCACTATTAAACTTCTAGGGTAGGGCAAGCAGAGACCCGATTAGATCATTTTATATTATGGTTAATTTAAGAATTCAGCAAAATTCTATCACATTCGTTCAATTTAGGTCGCTCCTATTTCAGAAAGCGTACTGGGAGAGGCGGCATCTTAAAGCGCGTGGAATGCCGAGTAAAATCCACTATTAAACTTCAAGGCTAGGGCGAACAGAGACCAGATTAGATCATTTTACATTCTGGTTTATAAAATAATTCACCGAAATTCTATCACATTTGTTCAACTTTCGTCGCTCATATTTGAGATAGCGTATTGGGCTAAGCGGCATCTCAAAGCGCATGAAATGGCGAGTAAAATGCACTATTAAACTTCTAGGGTAGGGCAATCAGTGACCCGATTAGATCATTTTATATTATAGTTAATTTAAGAATTCGGCGAAATTCTATCACATTTGTTCAATTTTACGTCGCTCCTATTTCAGATAGCGCATTGGGCTAAGCGGCATCTCAAAGCGCATGAAATGGCGAGTAAAATGCACTATTAAACTTCTAGGGTAGGGCAAACAGAGACCCGATTAGATCATTTTATATTATGGTTAATTTAAGAATTCAGCAAAATTCTATCACATTTGTTCAATTTACGTCGCTCCTATTTCAGATAGCGTATTGGGCTAAGCGGCATCTCAAAGCGCATGAAATGGCGAGTAAAGTGCAATACTAAACTTCTAGGATACGGCAAACAGAGACCCGATTAGATCATTTTATATTTTGGTTAATATAAGAATTCAGCGAAATTCTATCACATTTGTTCAATTTACGTCGCTCATATTTCAGATAGCGTATTGGGCTAAGCGGTATCTCAAAGCGCATGAAATGGCGAGTAAAATGCACTATTAAACTTCTAGGGTAGGGCAAGCAGAGACCCGATTAGATCATTTTATATTATGGTTAATTTAAGAATTCAGCAAAATTCTATCACATTTGTTCAATTTACGTCGCTCATATTTGAGATAGCGTACTGGGCTCGGCGGCATCTCAAAGCGCATGAAATGGGGAGTAAAATGCAATACTAAACTTCTAGGATAAGGCAAACAGAGACCCGATTAGATCATTTTATATTACGGTTAATATAAGAATGCGGCGAAATTCTTTCACATTTGTTCAATTTACGTCGCTGCTATTCCAGATAGCTTATTGTGCTTAGCGGGCATCTCAAAGCGCATGAAATGACGAGTGAAATGCACTATTAAACTTCTAGGGTAGGTCAAGCAGAGACCCGATTACATCATCTAATATTATGGTTAATTTAAGAATTCAGCAAAATTCTATCACATTTGTTCAATTTACGTCGCTCCGATTTCAGATAGCGTATTGGGCTAAGCGGTATCTCAAAGCGCATGAAATGGCGAGTAAAATGCAATACTAAACTTCTAGGATAAGGCAAACAGAGACCCGATTAGATCATTTTATATTACGGTTAATATAAGAATTCAGCGTAATTCTATCACATTTGTTCAACTTACGTCGCTCCTAATTTAGATAGCGTACTGGGCTAGGCGTCATCTTAAAGCGCGTGGAATGGCGAGGAAAATGCACTGCTAAACTTCTATGATAGGGCAATCAGAGACCCGATTAGATCATTTCATATTTTGTTTAATATAAGATTTCAGGGACATTCTATCACATTTGTTTAATTTACGTCGCTCCTATTTCAGATAGCGTATTGGGCTAAGCGGCATCTCAAAGCGCATGAAATGGCGAGTAAAATGCACTATTAAACTTCTAGGGTAGGGCAAACAGAGACCCGATTAGATCATTTTATATTATGGTTTATTTAAGAATTCGGCGAAATTCTATCACATTTGTTCAATTTACGTCGCTCCTATTTCAGATAGCGTACTGGGCTAGGCGGCACCCTAAAGCGCGTGGAGTGGCGAGTAAAATGCACTATTAATCTTCTATGATAGGGCAATCAGAGACCCGATTAGATCATTTTATATTACGGTTAATATAAGAATTCGGCGTAGTTCTTTCACATTTGTTCAATTTACGTCGCTGCTATTCCAGATAGCTTATTGTGCTTAGCGGCATCTCAAAGCGCATGAAATGACGAGTGAAATGCACTATTAAACTTCTAGGGTAGGGCAAACAGAGACCCGATTAGATCATTTTATATTAAGGTTACTTTAAGAATTCAGCGAAATTCTATCACATTTGTTCAATTTACGTCGCTCCTATTTGAGATAGCGTACTGTGCTAGGCGGCATCTTAAGGCGCGTGGAATGTCGAGTAAAATGCACAATGAAACTTCTATGGTAGGGAAACCAGAGACCCGATTAGATCATTTTATATTAAGGTTACTTTAAGAATTCAGCGAAATCCTATCACATTTGTTCAATTTACGTCGCTCCTATTTCAACTAGCTTATTGGGCGAAGCGGCGTCTCAAAGCGCATGAAATGACGAGTGAAATGCACTATTATACTTCTAGGGTAGGGCGAACAGAGACCCGAAGAGATCATTTTACATTAAGGTGAATATAAGAATGCAGCGTAATTCTGTCACATTTGTTCAACTTACGTCGCTCCTATTTCAGATAGCGTATTGGGTTAAGCGTCATCTCAAAGCGCATGAAATGGCGAGTGAAATGCACTATTAAACTTCTAGGGTAGGGCGAACAGAGACCCGATTAGATCATTTTACATTAAGGTTAATATAAGTATTCAGCGAGATTCTATCACACTTGTTCAATTTACGTCGCTTCTACTTCAGACAGCGTACTGGGCTAGGCGGCATCTTAAAGCGCGTGGAATGGCGAGTAAAATGAACTATTAACCTTCTATGATAGGGCAATCAGAGACCAGATTAGATCAATTTATACTTTGGTTAATATAAGAGCTCAGCGAAATTCTATCACATTTGTTCAATTTACGTCGCTCCTATTTCAGATAGCGTATTGGGCTAGGCGGCATCTCAAAGCGCATGAAATGACGAATGAAATGCACTATTAAACTTCTAGGGTAGGGCGAACAAAGACCCGATTAGATCATTTTACATTAAGGTTAATATAAGTATTCAGCGAGATTCTATCACATTTGTTCAATTTGCGTCGCTCCTATTTCAGACAGCGTACTGGGCTAGGCGGCATCTTAAGGCGCGTGGAATGGCGAGTAAAATGCACTATAAAACTTCTATGGTAGGGAAACCAGAGACCCGATTAGATCATTTTATATTAAGGTTACTTTAAGAATTCAGCGAAATTCTATCACATTTGTTCAATTTACGTCGCTCCTATTTCAAATAGCTTATTGGGCGAAGCGGCGTCTCAAAGCGCATGAAATGACGAGTGAAATGCACTATTAAACTTCTAGGGTAGGGCAAACAGAGACCCGATTAGATCATTTGATATTATGGTTAATTTAAGAATTCAGCGAAATTCTATCACATTTGTTCAATTTACGTCGGTCCTATTTCAGATAGCGTATTGGGATAAGCGGCATCTCAAAGCGCATGAAATGGCGAGTAAAATGCACTATTAAACTTCTAGGGTAGGGCGAACAGAGACCCGATTAGATCATTTTACATTAAGGTTAATATAAGTATTCAGCGAGATTCTATCACATTTGTTCAATTTACGTCGCTCCTATTTCAGACAGCGTACTGGGCTAGGCGGCATCTTAAAGCGTGTGGAATGGCGAGTAAAATGCACTATTAACCTTCTATGATAGGGCAATCAGAGACCAGACTAGATCATTTTATACCTTGGTTAATATAAGAATTCAGCGAAATTCTATCACATTTGTTAAATTTACGTCGCTCCAATTTCAGATAGCCTATTGGGCTAAGCGGCATATCAAAGCGCATGAAATGGCGTGTAAAATGCACGATTAAACTTCTAGGGCAGGGCAAACAGTGACCCGATTAGATCATTTTATATTTTGTTTAATATAAGAATTCAGCGAAATTCTATCACATTTGTTCAATTTACGTCGCTCCTATTTCAGACAGCTTATTGGGCTTAGCGGCATCTCAAAGCACATCAAATGGCGAACAAAATGCACTATTAAACTTCTAGGCTAGGGCGAACAGAGACCAGATTAGATCATTTTATATTTTGGTTAATATAAGAATTCTGCGAAATTCTATCACATTTGTTCAACTTACGTCGCTCCTATTTCAGATTGCGTACTGGGCTAGGCGGCATCTTAAAGCGCGTGGAATGGCGAGTAAAATGCACTACTAAACTTCTATGATAGGGCAATCAGAGACCCGATTAGGTCATTTTATATTACGGTTAATTTAAGAATTCAGCGAAATTCTATCACATTTGTTCAATTTGCGTCGCTCCTATTTCAGACAGCGTACTGGGCTAGGCGGCATCTTAAGGCGCGTGGAATGGCGAGTAAAATGCAGTATTAAACTTCTATGGTAGGGAAACCAGAGACCCGATTCGATCATTTTATATTTTGTTTAATATAAGATTTCAGGGAAATTCTATCACATTTGTTCAATTTACGTCGCTCCTATTTCAGACAGCGTACTGGGCTAGGCGGCATCTTAAAGCGTGTGGAATGGCGAGTAAAATGCACTATTAAACTTCTAGGGTGGGGCGAACAGAGACCCGATTAGATCATTTTACATTAAGGTTAATATAAGTATTCAGGGAAATTCTATCACATTTGTTCAATTTACGTCGCTCCTATTTCAGATATCGTACTGGGTTAGGCGGCATCTCAAAGCGCATGAAATGACGAGTGAAATGCACTATTAATCTTCTAGGGTAAGGCAAACAGGGACCCAATTAGATCATTTTATAATACGGTTAATATAAGAATTCAGCGTAATTCTATCACATTTGTTCAATTTACGTCGCTCCTATTTCAGATAGCTTATTGGGCGAAGCGCCATCTCAAAGCGCATGAAATGGCGAGCAAAGTGCACTATTAAACTTCTAGGGTAGGGCAAACAGAGACCCGATTAGATAATTTTATATTACGGTTAATATAATAATTCAGCGTAATTCTATCACATTTGTTCAACTTACGCCGCTCCTATTTCAGATAGCGTACTGGGTTAGGCGGCATCTCAAAGCGCATGAAATGACGAGTGAAATGCACTATTAAACTTCTATGATAGGGCAAACAGAGACCCGATTAGATCATTTTATATTATGGTTAATTTAAGAATTCAGCGAAATTCTATCACATTTGTTCAATTTACGTCGCTCCTATTGCAGATAGCGTATTAGGCTAAGCGGGATCTCAAAGCGCATGAAATGGCGAGTAAAATACACTATTAAACTTCTAGGGTAAGGCAAACAGGGACCCGATTAGATCATTTTATATTACGGTTAATATAAGAATGCAGCGTAATTCTATCATATTTGTTCAATTTACGTCGCTCCTACTTCAGATGCGTATTGGGCTAAGCGGCATCTCAAAGCGCATGAAATGGCGAGTAAAATGCACTATTAAACTTCTAGGGTAAGGCAAACAGAGACCCGATTAGATCATTTTATATTACTGTTAATATAAGAATTCAGCGTAATTCTATCACATTTGTTCAACATACGTCGCTCCTATTTCAGATAGTGTACTGGGCTAAGCGGCATCTCAAAGCGCATGAAATGGCGAGTAAAATGCACTGTTAAACTTCTAGGGTAGGGCAAACAGAGACCCGATTAGATCATTTTATATTTTGTTTAATATAAGATTTCAGGGAAATTCTATCGCATTTGTTCAATTTACGTCGCTCCTATTTCAGATAGCGTATTCGGCTAAGCGGCATCTCAAAGCGCATGAAATGGCGAATAAAATGCACTCTTAAACTTCTAGGCTAGGGCGAACAGAGACCCGATTATATCATTTTATATTTTGATTAATTTAAGAATTCAGCAAAATTCTATCACATTTGTTCAACTTACGTCGCTCCTATTTCATATAGCGTATTCGGCTAAGCGGCATATCAAAGCGCATGAAGTGGCGAATAAAATGCACTATTAAACTTCTAGGCTAGGGCGAACAGAGACCCGATCAGATCATTTTACATTATGGTTAATAGAAGAATTCAGCGAAATTCTATCACATTTGTTCAACTTACGTCGCTCCTATTTCAGATAGCGTATTGGGCTAAGCGGCATCTCAAAGCGCATGAAATGGCGAGTAAAATGCACTATTAAACTTCTAGGATAAGGCAAACAGGGACCCGATTAGATCATTTTATATTACGGTTAATATAAGAATTCAGCGTAATTCTATCACATTTGTTCAACTTACGTCGCTCCTATTTCAGATAGCGTACTGGGCTAGGCGGCATCTTAAAGCGCGTGGAATGGCGAGTAAAATGCACTACTAAACTTCTATGATAGGGCAATCAGAGTCCCGTTTAGATCATTTTATACTTTGGTTAATATAAGAATTCAGCGAAATTCTATCACATTTGTTCAATTTACGTCGCTCCTATTTCAGATAGCGTATTGGGCTACGCGGCATCTCAAAGCGCATGAAATGACGAGTGAAATGCAATATTATACTTCTAGGGTAGGGCGAACAGAGACCCGAAGAGATCATTTACATTAAGGTGAATATAAGAATGCAGCGTAATTCTGTCACATTTGTTCAACTCACGTCGCTCCTATTTCAGATAGCGTATTGGGTTAAGCGTCATCACAAAGCGCATGAAATGGCGAGTAAAATGCACTATTAAACTTCTACGGTAGGGCGAACAGAGACCCGATTAGATCATTTTACATTAAGGTTAATATAAGTATTCAGCGAGATTCTATCACATTTGTTCAATTTACGTCGCTCCTATTTCAGACAGCGTACTGGGCTAGGCGGCATCTTAAAGCGTGTGGAATGGCGAGTAAAATGCACTATTAACCTTCTATGATAGGGCAATCAGAGACCAGACTAGATCATTTTATACCTTGGTTAATATAAGAATTCAGCGAAATTCTATGACATTTGTTAAATTTACGTCGCTCCTATTTCAGATAGCCTATTGGGCTAAGCGGCATCTCAAAGCGCATGAAATGGCGTGTAAAATGCACGATTAAACTTCTATGATAGGGCAATCAGAGACCAGATTAGATCATTTTATACTTTGGTTAATATAAGAGTTCAGCGAAATTCTACCACATTTGTTCAATTTACGTCGCTCCTATTTCAGATAGCGTATTGGGCTAGGCGGCATCTCAAAGCGCATGAAATGACGAGTGAAATGCACTATTAAACTTCTAGCGTAGGGCGAACAGAGACCCGATTAGATCATTTTACATTAAGGTTAATATAAGTATTCAGCGCGATTCAATCACATTTGTTCAATTTGCGTCGCTCCTATTTCAGACAGCGTACTGGGCTAGGCGGCATCTTAAGGCGCGTGGAATGGCGAGTAAAATGCAGTATTAAACTTCTATGGTAGGGAAACCAGAGACCCGATTAGATCATTTTATATTTTGTTTAATATAAGATTTCAGCGAAATTCTATCACATTTGTTCAATTTACGTCGCTCCTATTTCAGACAGCGTACTGGGCTAGGCGGCATCTTAAAGCGTGTGGAATGGCGAGTAAAATGCACTATTAACCTTCTATGATAGGGCAATCAGAGACCAGACTAGATCATTTTATACCTTGGTTAATATACGAATTCAGCGAAATTCTATTACATTTGTTAAATTTACGTCGCTCCTATTTCAGATAGCCTATTGGGCTAAGCGGCATCTCAAAGCGCATGAAATGGCGTGTAAAATGCACGATTAAACTTCTAGGGTAGGGCAAACAGAGACCCGATTTGATCATTTTATATTTTGTTTAATATAAGAATTCAGCGAAATTCTATCACATTCGTTCAATTTACGTCGCTCCTATTTCATATAGCGTATTCGGCTAAGCGGCATATCAAAGCGCATGAAGTGGCGAATAAAATGCACTATTAAACTTCTAGGCTAGGGCGAACAGAGACCCGATCAGATCATTTTACATTATGGTTAATAGAAGAATTCAGCGAAATTCTATCACATTTGTTCAACTTACGTCGCTCCTATTTCAGATAGCGTATTGGGCTAAGCGGCATCACAAAGCGCATGAAATGGCGAGTGAAATGCACCATTAGACTTCTATGGTAGGGCGAACAGAGACCCGATTAGATCATTTTACATTAAGGTTAATATAAGGATTCACGGAAATTCTATCACATTTGTTCAACTTACGTCGCTCCTATTTCAGATAGCGTACTGGGCTAGGCGGCATCTTAAAGCGCGTGGAATGGTGAGTAAAATGCACTACTAAACTTCTATGATAGGGCAATCAGAGTCCCGTTTAGATCATTTTATACTTTGGTTAATATAAGAATTCAGCGAAATTCTATCACATTTCTTCAATTTACGTCGCTCCTATTTCAGATAGCGTATTGGGCTACGCGGCATCTCAAAGCGCATGAAATGACGAGTGAAATGCAATATTATACTTCTAGGGTAGGGCGAACAGAGACCCGAAGAGATCATTTTACATTAAGGTGAATATAAGAATGCAGCGTAATTCTGTCACATTTGTTCAACTCACGTCGCTCCTATTTCAGATAGCGTATTGGGTTAAGCGTCATCACAAAGCGCATGAAATGGCGAGTAAAATGCACTATTAAACTTCTACGGTAGGGCGAACAGAGACCCGATTAGATCATTTTACATTAAGGTTAATATAAGTATTCAGCGAGATTCTATCACATTTGTTCAATTTACGTCGCTCCTATTTCAGACAGCGTACTGGGCTAGGCGGCATCTTAAAGCGTGTGGAATGGCGAGTAAAATGCACTATTAACCTTCTATGATAGGGCAATCAGAGACCAGACTAGATCATTTTATACCTTGGTTAATATAAGAATTCAGCGAAATTCTATGACATTTGTTAAATTTACGTCGCTCCTATTTCAGATAGCCTATTGGGCTAAGCGGCATCTCAAAGCGCATGAAATGGCGTGTAAAATGCACGATTAAACTTCTATGATAGGGCAATCAGAGACCAGATTAGATCATTTTATACTTTGGTTAATATAAGAGTTCAGCGAAATTCTACCACATTTGTTCAATTTACGTCGCTCCTATTTCAGATAGCGTATTGGGGCTAGGCGGCATCTCAAAGCGCATGAAATGACGAGTGAAATGCACTATTAAACTTCTAGCGTAGGGCGAACAGAGACCCGATTAGATCATTTTACATTAAGGTTAATATAAGTATTCAGCGCGATTCAATCACATTTGTTCAATTTGCGTCGCTCCTATTTCAGACAGCGTACTGGGCTAGGCGGCATCTTAAGGCGCGTGGAATGGCGAGTAAAATGCAGTATTAAACTTCGATGGTAGGGAAACCAGAGACCCGATTAGATCATTTTATATTTTGTTTAATATAAGATTTCAGGGAAATTCTATCACATTTGTTCAATTTACGTCGCTCCTATTTCAGACAGCGTACTGGGCTAGGCGGCATCTTAAAGCGTGTGGAATGGCGAGTAAAATGCACTATTAACCTTCTATGATAGGGCAATCAGAGACCAGACTAGATCATTTTATACCTTGGTTAATATAAGAATTCAGCGAAATTCTATGACATTTGTTAAATTTACGTCGCTCCTATTTCAGATAGCCTATTGGGCTAAGCGGCATCTCAAAGCGCATGAAATGGCGTGTAAAAATGCACGATTAAACTTCTATGATAGGGCAATCAGAGACCAGATTAGATCATTTTATACTTTGGTTAATATAAGAGTTCAGCGAAATTCTACCACATTTGTTCAATTTACGTCGCTCCTATTTCAGATAGCGTATTGGGCTAGGCGGCATCTCAAAGCGCATGAAATGACGAGTGAAATGCACTATTAAACTTCTAGCGTAGGGCGAACAGAGACCCGATTAGATCATTTTACATTAAGGTTAATATAAGTATTCAGCGCGATTCAATCACATTTGTTCAATTTGCGTCGCTCCTATTTCAGACAGCGTACTGGGCTAGGCGGCATCTTAAGGCGCGTGGAATGGCGAGTAAAATGCAGTATTAAACTTCGATGGTAGGGAAACCAGAGACCCGATTAGATCATTTTATATTTTGTTTAATATAAGATTTCAGGGAAATTCTATCACATTTGTTCAATTTACGTCGCTCCTATTTCAGACAGCGTACTGGGCTAGGCGGCATCTTAAAGCGTGTGGAATGGCGAGTAAAATGCACTATTAACCTTCTATGATAGGGCAATCAGAGACCAGACTAGATCATTTTATACCTTGGTTAATATACGAATTCAGCGAAATTCTATTACATTTGTTAAATTTACGTCGCTCCTATTTCAGATAGCCTATTGGGCTAAGCGGCATCTCAAAGCGCATGAAATGGCGTGTAAAATGCACGATTAAACTTCTAGGGTAGGGCAAACAGAGACCCGATTAGATCATTTTATATTTTGTTTAATATAAGAATTCAGCGAAATTCTATCACATTCGTTCAATTTACGTCGCTCCTATTTCAGATAGCGTATTGGGCTAAGCGCCATCTCAAAGCGCATGAAATGGCGAGTAAAATGCACTATTAAACTTCTAGGGTAGGGCAAACAGAGACCCGATTATATCATTTTATATTTTGATTAATTTAAGAATTCAGAAAAATTCTATCACATTTGTTCAACTTACGTCGCTCCTATTTCATATAGCGTATTCGGCTAAGCGGCATATCAAAGCGCATGAAGTGGCGAATAAAATGCACTATTAAACTTCTAGGCTAGGGCGAACAGAGACCCGATCAGATCATTTTACATTATTGTTAATAGAAGAATTCAGCGAAATTCTATCACATTTGTTCAACTTACGTCGCTCCTATTTCAGATAGCGTATTGGGCTGAGCGGCATCACAAAGCGCATGAAATGGCGAGTGAAATGCACCATTAGACTTCTATGGTAGGGCGAACAGAGACCCGATTAGATCATTTTACATTAAGGTTAATATAAGGATTCACGGAAATTCTATCACATTTGTTCAATTTACGTCGCTCCTATTTCAGACAGCGTATTGGGCTATGCGGCATCTCAAAGCGCATGAAATGGCGAGTAAAATGCACTATTATACTTCTAGGGTAGGGCAAACAGAGACCCGATAAGATCATTTTATATTATGGTTAATTTAAGAATTCAGCGAAATTCTATCACATTTGTTCAACTTACGTCGCTCCTATTTCAGATAGCGTATTGGGCTAGGCGGAATCTTAAAGCGCGTCGATTGGCGAGTAAAATGCACTATTAAACTTCTATGATAGAGCAATCAGAGACCCGATTAGATCATTTTATATTTTGGTTAATATAAGAATTCAGCGAAATTCTATCACATTTGTTCAATTTACGTTGCTCCTATTTCAGATATCTTATTGGGCTAAGAGGCATCTCAAAGCGCATGAAATGACGAGTGAAATGCACTATTAAACTTCTAGGGTAGGGCAAACAGAGACCCGATTAGATCATTTTATATTATGGTTAATTTAAGAATTCAGCCAAATTCTATCACATTTGTTCAATTTACGTTGCTCCTATTTCAGATATCTTATTGGGCTAAGAGGCATCTCAAAGCGCATGAAATGACGAGTGAAATGCACTATTAAACTTCTAGGGTAGGGCAAACAGAGACCCGATTAGATCATTTTATATTATGGTTAATTTAAGAATTCAGCCAAATTCTATCACATTTTTTCAATTTACGTCGCTCCTATTTCAGATAGCGTACTGGGCTAGGCGGAATCTTAAAGCGCGTCGATTGGCGAGTAAAATGCACTATTAAACTTCTATGATAGAGCAATCAGAGACCCGATTAGATCATTTTATATTTTGGTTAATATAAGAATTCAGCGAAATTCTATCACAATTGTTCTATTTACGTCGCTCCTATTTCAGATAGCGCATTGGGCTAAGCGGCATCTCAAAGCGCATGAAATGGCGAGTGAAATGCACTATTAAACTTCTAGGGTGGGGCGAACAGAGACCCGATTAGATCATTTTACATTAAGGTTAATAAAAGTATTCAGGGAAATTCTATCACATTTGTTCAATTTACGTCGCTCCTATTTCAGATATCGTACTGGGTTAGGCGGCATCTCAAAGCGCATGAAATGACGAGTGAAATGCACTATTAATCTTCTAGGGTAAGGCAAACAGGGACCCGATTAGATCATTTTATAATACGGTTAATATAAGAATCCAGCGTAATTCTATCACATTTGTTCAATTTACGTCGCTCCTATTTCAGATAGCTTATTGGGCGAAGCGCCATCTCAAAGCGCATGAAATGGCGAGCAAAGTGCACTATTAAACTTCTAGGGTAGGCCAAACAGAGACCCGATTACATCATTTTATATTACGGTTAATATAAGAATGCAGCGTAATTCTATCATATTTGTTCAATTTACGTCGCTCCTACTTCAGATGCGTATTGGGCTAAGCGGCATCTCAAAGCGCATGAAATGGCGAGTAAAATGCACTATTAAACTTCTAGGGTAAGGCAAACAGAGACCCGATTAGATCATTTTATATTACTGTTAATATAAGAATTCAGCGTAATTCTATCACATTTGTTCAACATACGTCGCTCCTATTTCAGATAGTGTACTGGGCTAAGCGGCATCTCAAAGCGCATGAAATGGCGAGTAAAATGCACTGTTAAACTTCTAGGGTAGGGCAAACAGAGACCCGATTAGATCATTTTATATTTTGTTTAATATAAGATTTCAGGGAAATTCTATCGCATTTGTTCAATTTACGTCGCTCCTATTTCAGATAGCGTATTCGGCTAAGCGGCATCTCAAAGCGCATGAAATGGCGAATAAAATGCACTCTTAAACTTCTAGGCTAGGGCGAACAGAGACCCGATTATATCATTTTATATTTTGATTAATTTAAGAATTCAGCAAAATTCTATCACATTTGTTCAACTTACGTCGCTCCTATTTCATATAGCGTATTCGGCTAAGCGGCATATCAAAGCGCATGAAGTGGCGAATAAAATGCACTATTAAACTTCTAGGCTAGGGCGAACAGAGACCCGATCAGATCATTTTACATTATGGTTAATAGAAGAATTCAGCGAAATTCTATCACATTTGTTCAACTTACGTCGCTCCTATTTCAGATAGCGTATTGGGCTAAGCGGCATCTCAAAGCGCATGAAATGGCGAGTAAAATGCACTATTAAACTTCTAGGATAAGGCAAACAGGGACCCGATTAGATCATTTTATATTACGGTTAATATAAGAATTCAGCGTAATTCTATCACATTTGTTCAACTTACGTCGCTCCTATTTCAGATAGCGTACTGGGCTAGGCGGCATCTTAAAGCGCGTGGAATGGCGAGTAAAAATGCACTACTAAACTTCTATGATAGGGCAATCAGAGTCCCGTTTAGATCATTTTATACTTTGGTTAATATAAGAATTCAGCGACATTCTATCACATTTGTTCAATTTACGTCGCTCCTATTTCAGATAGCGTATTGGGCTACGCGGCATCTCAAAGCGCATGAAATGACGAGTGAAATGCAATATTATACTTCTAGGGTAGGGCGAACAGAGACCCGAAGAGATCATTTTACATTAAGGTGAATATTAGAATGCAGCGTAATTCTGTCACATTTGTTCAACTCACGTCGCTCCTATTTCAGATAGCGTATTGGGTTAAGCGTCATCACAAAGCGCATGAAATGGCGAGTAAAATGCACTATTAAACTTCTACGGTAGGGCGAACAGAGACCCGATTAGATCATTTTACATTAAGGTTAATATAAGTATTCAGCGAGATTCTATCACATTTGTTCAATTTACGTCGCTCCTATTTCAGACAGCGTACTGGGCTAGGCGGCATCTTAAAGCGTGTGGAATGGCGAGTAAAATGCACTATTAACCTTCTATGATAGGGCAATGAGAGACCAGACTAGATCATTTTATACCTTGGTTAATATAAGAATTCAGCGAAATTCTATGACATTTGTTAAATTTACGTCGCTCCTATTTCAGATAGCCTATTGGGCTAAGCGGCATCTCAAAGCGCATGAAATGGCGTGTAAAATGCACGATTAAACTTCTATGATAGGGCAATCAGAGACCAGATTAGATCATTTTATACTTTGGTTAATATAAGAGTTCAGCGAAATTCTACCACATTTGTTCAATTTACGTCGCTCCTATTTCAGATAGCGTATTGGGCTAGGCGGCATCTCAAAGCGCATGAAATGACGAGTGAAATGCACTATTAAACTTCTAGCGTAGGGCGAACAGAGACCCGATTAGATCATTTTACATTAAGGTTAATATAAGTATTCAGCGCGATTCAATCACATTTGTTCAATTTGCGTCGCTCCTACTTCAGATAGCGTACTGGGCTCGGCGGCATCATAAAGCGCAAGAAATGGCGAGTAAAATGCACTATTAAACTTCTAGGGTAGGGCAAACAGAGACCCGATAAGATGATTTTATATTATGGTTAATTTAAGAATTCAGCCAAATTCTATCACATTTTGTTCAATTTACGTCGCTCCTATTTCAGATAGCGTATTGGGCTAAGCGCCATCTCAATGCGCATGAAATGGCGAGTAAAATGCACTATTAAACTTCTAGGGTAGGGCAAGCAGAGACCCGATTACATAATCTAATATTATGGTTATTTTAAGAATTCAACAAAATTCTATCACATTTGTTCAATTTACGTCGCTCCTATTTCAGATAGCGTATTGGGCTAAGCGGCATCTCAAAGCGCATGAAATGGCGAGTGAAATGCACTATTAGACTTCTATGGTAGGGCGAACAGAGACCCGATTAGATCATTTTATATTATGGGTTAATTTAAGAATTCAGCGTAATTCTATCACATTTGTTCAACTTACGTCGCTCCTATTTCAGATAGCGTACTGGGCTAGGCGGCATCTTAAAGCGCGTGGAATGGCGAGTAAAATGCACTACTAAACTTCTATGATAGGGCAATCAGAGTCCCGTTTAGATCATTTTATATTTTTTTTAATATAAGATTTCAGGGAAATTCTATCACATTTGTTCAATTTACGTCGCTCATATTTCAGATAGCGTATTGGGCTAAGCGGCATCTCAAATCGCATGAAATGGCGAGTAAAATGCACTATTAAACTTCTAGGGTAAGGCAAACAGAGACCCGATTAGATCATTTTATATTTTGGTTAATATAAGAATTCAGCGAAATTCTATCACATTCGTTCAATTTACGTGGCTCCTATTTCAGATAGCGTATTGGGCTAAGCGCCATCTCAAAGCGCATGAAATGGCGAGTAAAATGCACTATTACACTTCTAGGGTAGGGCGAACAGAGACCCGATTAGATCATTTTAGATTAAGGTTAATATAAGTATTCAGGGAAATTCTATCACATTTGTTCAATTTACGTCGCTCCTATTTCAGATAGCGTATTGGGCCAAGCGCCATATCAAAGCGCATGAAATGGCGAGTAAAATGCACTATTAAACTTCTAGGGTAGGGCAAACAGAGACCCGATTAGATCATTTTATATTATGGTTAATTTAAGAGTTCTGCCAAATTCTATCACATTTGTTCAATTTACGTCGCTCCTATTTCAGATAGCGTACTGGGCTAGGCGGAATCTTACAGCGTGGATTGGCGAGTAAAATGCACTATTAAACTTCTATGATAGGGCAATCAGAGACCCGACTACATCATTTTATATTTTGGTTAATATAAGAATTCAGCTAAATTCTATCACAATTGTTCAATTTACGTCGCTCCTATTTCAGATAGCGTATTGGGCTAAGCGGCATCTCAAAGCGCATGAAATGGCGAGTGAAATGCACTATTACACTTCTAGGGTAGGGCGAACAGAGACCCGATTAGATCATTTTACATTAAGGTTAATATAAGTATTCAGGGAAATTCTATCACATTTGTTCAATTTACGTCGCTCCTATTGCAGATAGCGTATTGGGCTAAGCGGCATCTCAAAGCGCATGAAATGACGAGTGAAAGGCACTCTTAAACTTCTAGGGTAGGGTGAACAGAGAACCGATTAGATCATTTTATATTACGGTTAATATAAGAATTCAGCGTAATTCTATCACATTTGTTCAACTTACGTCGCTCCTACTTCAGATAGCGTACTGGGCTCGGCGGCATCTTAAAGCGCAAGAAATGGCGAGTAAAATGCACTATTAAACTTCTAGGGTAGGGCAAACTGAGACCCGATAAGATGATTTTATATTATGGTTAATTTAAGAATTCAGCCAAATTCTATCACATTTGTTCAATTTACGTCGCTCCTATTTCAGATAGCGTATTGGGCTAAGCGGCATCTCAAAGCGCATGAAATGGCGAGTAAAATGCACTGTTAAACTTCTAGGGTAGGGCAAACAGAGACCCGACTAGATCATTTTACATTAAGGTTAATATAAGAATTCAGCCAAATTCTATCACATTTGTTCAATTTACGTCGCTCCCATTCCAGATAGCGTATTGGGCTATGCGGCACCTTATAGCACATGAAATGGCGAGTAAAATGCACTATTAGACTTCTATGGTAGGGCGAACAGAGACCCGATTAGATCATTTTATATTATGGTTAATTTAAGAATTCAGCGTAATTCTATCACATTTGTTCAACTTACGTCGCTCCTATTTCAGATAGCGTACTGGGCTAGGCGGCATCTTAAAGCGCGTGGAATGGCGAGTAAAATGCACTACTAAACTTCTATGATAGGGCAATCAGAGTCCCGTTTAGATCATTTTATATTTTGTTTAATATAAGATTTCAGGGAAATTCTATCACATTTGTTCAATTTACGTCGCTCCTATTTCAGATAGCGTATTGGGCTAAGCGGCATCTCGAATCGCATGAAATGGCGAGTAAAATGCACTATTAAACTTCTAGGGTAAGGCAAACAGAGACCCGATTAGATCATTTTATATTTTGGTTAATATAAGAATTCAGCGAAATTCTATCACAATTGTTCTATTTACGTCGCTCCTATTTCAGATAGCGTATTGGGCTAAGCGGCATCTCAAAGCGCATGAAATGGCGAGTGAAATGCACTATTACACTTCTAGGGTAGGGCGAACAGAGACCCGATTAGATCATTTTACATTAAGGTTAATATAAGTATTCAGGGAAATTCTATCACATTTGTTCAATTTACGTCGCTCCTATTGCAGATAGCGTATTGGGCTAAGCGGCATCTCAAAGCGCATGAAATGGCGAGTAAAATGCACTGTTAAATTTCTAGGGTTGGGCAAACAGAGACCCGATTAGATCATTTTATATTATGGTTAATTTAAGAATTCAGCCAAATTCTATCACATTTGTTCAATTTACGTCGCTCCTATTGCAGATAGCGTATTGGGCTGAGCGGCTTCTCAAAGCGCATGAAAATACGAGTGAAATGCACTATTAAACTTCTAGGCTAGGGAGAACAGAGACCCGATCAGATCATTTTACATTATGGTTAATAAAAGAATTCAGCGAAATTCTATCACATTTGTTCAACTTACGTCGCTCCTATTTCAGATAGCGTATTGGGCTAAGCGGCATCTCAAAGCGCATGAAATGGCGAGTAAAATGCACTATTAGATTTCTATGGTAGGGCGTACAGAGACCCGATTAGATCATTTTATATTATGGTTAATTTAAGAATTCAGCAAAATTCTATCACATTTGTGAAATTTACGTCGCTCCTATTTCAGATACCGTACTGGGCTCGGCGGCATCTTAAAGCGCGTGGAATGGCGAGTGAAATGCACTATTAGACTTCTATGGTAGGGCGAACAGAGACCCGACTAGATCATTTTACATTAAGGTTAATATAAGAATTCAGGTAAATTCTATCACATTTGTTCAATTTACGTCGCTCCCATTCCAGATAGCGTATTGGGCTATGCGGCACCTTATAGCACATGAAATGGCGAGTAAAATGCACTATTAAACTTCTATGATAGGGCAAACAGAGACCGGATTATATCATTTTATATTACGGTTAATATAAGAATTCAGCGTAATTCTATCACATTTGTTCAACTTACGTCGCTCCTATTTCAGGTAGCGTACTGGGCTAGGCGGCATCTTAAAGCGCGTGGAATGGCGAGTAAAATGCACTACTAAACTTCTATGATAGGGCAATCAGAGACCCGATTAGATCATTTTATATTTTGTTTAATATAAGATTTCAGGGAAATTCTATCGCATTTGTTCAATTTACGTCGCTTCTATTTGAGATAGCGTATTGGGCTAAGCGGCCTCTCAAAGCGCATGAAATGGAGAATAAAATGCACTATTAAACTTCTAGGCTAGGGAGAACAGAGACCCGATTAGATCATTTTACATTATGGTTCATAAAAGAATTCAGCGAAACTCTATCACATTCTTTCAACTTACGTCGCTCATATTTCAGATAGCGTATTGGGCTAAGCGGCAGCTCAAAGCGCATGAAATGGCGAGTAAAATGCAATATTAAGCTTCTAGGGTAGGGCAAACGGACACCCGATTAGATCATTTTATATTATGGTTAATTTAAGAATTCAGCAATATTCTATCACATTTGTTCAATTTACGTCGCTTCTATTTCAGATAGCGTATTGGGCTATGCGGCAGCTTAAAGCACATGAAATGGCGAGTAAAATGCACTATCAAACTTCTATGATAGGGCAAACAGAGGCACGATTACATCATTTTATATTACGGTTAATATAAGAATTCAGCGTAATTCTATCACATTTGTTCAACTTACGTTGCTCTTATTTCAGATACCGTATT
Organism: Macropis europaea; assembly: GCA_916610135.2. Lineage (NCBI taxonomy): Eukaryota > Metazoa > Arthropoda > Insecta > Hymenoptera > Melittidae > Macropis > Macropis europaea. The sequence goes on along the minus strand of CAKAJE020001198.1, from coordinate 100,193 downwards.
GGGCTAGGCGGCATCATAAAGCGCGTGGAATGGCGGGTAAAATGCACTACTAAACTTCTATGATAGGGCAATCAGAGACCCGGTTAGATCATTTTATATTTTGTTTAATATAAGATTTCAGGGAAATTCTATCGCATTTGTTCAATTTACGTCGCTCCTATTTCAGATAGCGTATTCGGATATGCGACATATCAAAGCGCATGAAATGGCGAATAAAATGCACTCTTAAACTTCTAGGCTAGGCCGAACAGAGACCCGATCAGATCATTTTACATTATGGTTAATAAAAGAATTCAGCGAAATTCTATCACATTTGTTCAATTTACGTCGCTCCTATTTCAGATAGCTTATTGGGCTAAGCGGCATCTCAAAGCGCATGAAATGACGAGTGAAATGCACTATTAAACTTCTAGGATAGGGCGAACGGAGACCCGATTAGATCATTTTACATTAATGTTAATATAAGAATTCAGGGAAATTCTATCACATTTGTTCAATTTACGTCACTCCTATTTCCGATAGCGTACTGGGCTAGGCGGCATCTTAAAGCGCGTGGAATGGCGAGTAAAATGCACTACTAAACTTCTATGATAGGGCAATCAGAGATCCGATTAGATCATTTTATATTTTGTATAATATCAGATTTCAGGGAATTTGTATCACATTTGTTCAATTTACGTCGCTCCTAATTCAGATAGCGTATTCGGCTAAGCGGCATCTCAAAGCGCATGAAATGGCGAATGAAATGCATTGTTAAACTTCTAGGCTAGGGCGAACAGAGACCCGATCAGATCATTTTACATTATGGTTAATAAAAGAATTCAGCGAAATTCTATCACATTTGTTCAACTTACGTCGCTCGTATTTCAGATAGCGTATTGGGCTGGACGGCATCTCAAAGAGCATGAAATGGCGAGTAAAATGCACTATTAGACTTCTATGGTAGGGCGAACAGAGACCCGATTAGATCATTTTATATTATGGTTAATTTAAGAATTCAGCAAAATTCTATCACATTTGTTCAATTTACGTCGCTCCTATTTCAGATACCGTACTGGGCTCGGCGGCATCTTAAAGCGCGTGGAATGGCGAGTGAAATGCACTATTAGACTTCTATGGTAGGGCGAACAGAGACCCGACTAGATCATTTTACATTAAGGTTAATATAAGGATTCAGGGAAATTCTATCACATTAGTTCAACTTACGTCGCTCCTATTTCAGATAGCGTATTAGGCAAAGCGGCATCTCAAAGCGCATGAATTGACGAGTAAAATGCACTATTAAACTTCTAGGGTAGGGCAAGCAGAGACTCGATTAGATCATTTTATATTATGGTTAATTTAAGAATTCAACAAAATTCTATCACATTCGTTCAACTTACGTCGCTCATATTTCAGATAGCGTACTGGGCTAGGCGGCATCTTAAAGCGCGTGGAATGGCGAGTAAAATGCACTACTAATCTTCTATGATAGGGCAATCAGAGACCCGATTAGATCATTTTATATTTTGTTTAATATAAGATTTCAGGGAAATTCTATCACATTTGTTCAATTTACGTCGCTCCTATTTCAGATAGCGCATTGGGATAAGCGGCATCTCAAAGCGCATGAAATGGAGAATAAAATGCACTATTAAACTTCTAGGCTAGGGAGAACAGAGACCCGATTAGATCATTTTACATTATGGTTCATAAAAGAATTCAGCGAAACTCTATCACATTCTTTCAACTTACGTCGCTCATATTTCAGATAGCGTATTGGGCTAAGCGGCAGCTCAAAGCGCATGAAATGGCGAGTAAAATGCAATATTAAGCTTCTAGGGTAGGGCAAACAGACACCCGATTAGATCATTTTATATTATGGTTAATTTAAGAATTCAGCAAAATTCTCTCACATTTGTTCAATTTTCGTCGCTCCTATTTCAGATAGCGTATTGGGCTATGCGGCATCTCAAAGTGTATGAAATGGCGAATAAAATGCACTATTAAAGTTCTAGGCTAGGGCGAACAGAGATCCGATTAGATCATTTTACATTATGGTTAATAAAAGAGTTCAGCGAAATTCTATCACATTTGTTCAACTTATATCGCTCCTATTTCAGATAGCGTATTAGGCTAAGCGGCATCTCAAAGCGCATGAAATGACGAGTAAAATGCACTATTAAAGCTCTAGGGTACGGCAAACAGAGACCCGATTAGATCATTTTATATTATGGTTAATTTAAGAATTGAGCGAAATTCTATCACATTCGTTCAATTTACGTCGCTCCTATTTCAGATAGCGTATTGGGCAAGGCGGCATCTCAAAGCGCATGAAATGACGAGTAAAATGCACTATTAAACTTCTAGGGTAGGGCAAGCAGAGATTCGATTAGATCATTTTATATTATGGTTAATTTAAGAATTCAACAAAATTCTATCACATTCGTTCAATTTAGGTCGCTCCTATTTCCGATAGCGTATTGGTCTAAGCGGCATCTCAAAGCGCATGAAATGGCGAGTGAAATGCACTATATGACTTCTATGGTAGGGCGAACAGAGACCCGATTAGATCATTTTACATTGAGGTTAATATAAGAATTCACAGAAATTCTATCACATTTGTTCAATTTACGTCGCTCCTATTTCAGATAGCGTATTGGGCTATGCGGCATCTCAAAGCGCATGAAATGGCGAGTAAAATGCACTGTTAAACTTCTAGGGTAGGGCAAACAGAGACCCGATTAGATCATTTTATATTATGGTTAATTTAAGAATTCAGCGAAATTCTATCACATTTGTTAAATTTACGTCGCTCCTATTTCAGATAGCGTATTGGGCTAAGCGGCATCTGAAGGCGCATGAAATGGCGAGTAAAATGCACTATTAAACTTCTAGGGTAGGGCAAACAGATACCCGATTAAATCATTTTATATTATGGTTAATTTAAGATGTCAGCAAAATTTTATCACATTTGTTCAATTTACGTCGCTCCTATTTCAGATAGCGTACTGGGCTAGGCGGCATCTTAAAGCGCGTGGAATGGCGAGTAGAATGCACTACTAAACTTCTATGATAGGGCAATGAGAGACCCGATTAGATCATTTTATATTTTGTTTAATATAAGATTTCAGGGAAATTCTATCACATTTGTTCAATTTACGTCGCTCCTATTTCAGGTAGCGTATTGGGCTAAGCGGCATCTCAAAGCGCATGAAAGGGCGAGTGAAATGCACTATAAGACTTCTATGGTAGGGCGAACGGAGACCCTATTAGATCATTTTACATTGAGGTTAATATAAGAATTCACGGAAATTCCATCACATTTGATCAATTTACGTCGCTCCTATTTCAGATAGCGTATTGGGCGAAGCGGCATCTCAAAGCGCATGAAATGGCGACTAAAATGCACTATTAAACTTCTAGGGTAGGGCAAGCAGAGACCCGATTAGATCATTTTATATTATGGTTAATTTAAGAATTCGGCGAAATTCTATCACATTTGTTCAATTTACGTTGCTCCTATTTCAGATAGCGTATTGGGCTAAGCGGCATCTCAAAGCGCATGGAATGGCGAGTAAAATGCAATACTAAACTTTTAGGATAAGGCAAACAGAGACCCGATTAGATCATTTTATATTACGGTTAATATAAGAATGCAGCGTAATTCTATCACATTTGTTCAACTTACGTCGCTCCTATTTCAGATAGCGTATTGGGCTAAGCGGCATCTCAAAGCGCATGAAATGGCGAGTAAAATGCACTATTAGATTTCTATGGTAGGGCGTACAGAGACACGATTAGATCATTTTATATTATGGTTAATTTAAGAATTCAGCAAAATTCTATCACATTTGTTCAATTTACGTCGTTCCTATTTCAGATAGCGTCCTGGGCTAAGCGGCATCTAAAAGCGCATGAAATGGCGAGTATAATGCACTATTATACTTCTAGGATAAGGCAAACAGAGACCCGATTAGATCATTTTATATTACGGATAATATAAGAATTCAGCGTAATTCTATCACATTTGTTCAACTTACGTCGTTCCTATTTCAGATAGCGTACTGGGCTAGGCGGCATCTTAAAGCGCGTGGAATGGCGAGTAAAGTGCACTACTAAACTTCTATGATAAGGCAATTAGAGACCCGATTAGATCATTTTATATATTGGTTAATAAAAGAATTCAGCGAAATTCTATCACATTTGTTCAACTTACGTCGCTCCTATTTCAGATAGCGTATTGGGCTAAGCGGCATCTCAAAGCGCATGAAATGGCGAGTAAAATGCACTATTAGATTTCTATGGTAGGGCGTACAGAGACCCGATTAGATCATTTTATATTATGGTTAATTTAAGAATTCAGCAAAATTCTATCACATTTGTTCAATTTACGTCGCTCCTATTTCAGATACCGTACTGGGCTCGGCGGCATCTTAAAGCGCGTGGAATGGCGAGTGAAATGCACTATTAGACTTCTATGGTAGGGCGAACAGAGACCCGATTAGATCATTTTATATTATGGTTAATTTAAGAATTCAGCGAAATTCTATCACATTTGTTCAATTTACGTCGCTCCTATTTCAGATAGCGTATTGGGCTAAGCGGCATCTCAAAGCGCATGAAATGGCGAGTAAAATGCACTATTAAACTTCAAGGATAAGGCAAACAGAGACCCGATTAGATCATTTTATAATACGGTTAATATAAGAATTCAGCGTAATTCTATCACATTTGTTCAATTTACGTCGCTCCTATTTCAGGTAGCGTACTGGGCTAGGCGGCATCTTCAAGCGCGTGGAATGGCGAGTAAAATGCACTGCTAAACTTCTATGATAGGGCAATCAGAGACCCGATTAGATCATTTTATATTTTGGTTAATATAAGAATTCAGCGAAATTCTATGACAATTGTTCTATTTACGTCGCTCGTATTTCAGATAGCTTATTGTGCTTAGCGGCATCTCAAAGCGCATGAAATGACGAGTGAAATGCACTATTAAACTTCTAGGGTAGGGCAAACAGAGACCCGATTAGATCATTTTACATTAAGGTTAATATAAGTATTCAGGGAAATTCTATCACATTTGTTCAATTTACGTCGCTCCTATTTCAGATAGCGTATTGGGCTAAGCGCCATCTCAATGCGCATGAAATGGCGAGTAAAATGCACTATTAAACTTCTAGGGTAGGGCAAGCAGAGACCCGATTACATAATCTAATATTATGGTTAATTTAAGAATTCAACAAAATTCTATCACATTTGTTCAATTTACGTCGCTCCTATTTCAGATAGCGTATTTGGCTAAGCGGCATCTCAAAGCGCATGAAATGGCGAGTGAAATGCACTATTAGACTTCTATGGTAGGGCGAACAGAGACCCGATTAGATCATTTTAGATTAAGGTTAATATAAGTATTCAGGGAAATTCTATCACATTTGTTCAATTTACGTCGCTCCTATTTCAGATAGCGTATTGGGCCAAGCGCCATATCAAAGCGCATGAAATGGCGAGTAAAATGCACTATTAAACTTCTAGGGTAGGGCAAACAGAGACCCGATTAGATCATTTTATATTATGGTTAATTTAAGAGTTCTGCCAAATTCTATCACATTTGTTCAATTTACGTCGCTCCTATTTCAGATAGCGTACTGGGCTAGGCGGAATCTTACAGCGTGGATTGGCGAGTAAAATGCACTATTAAACTTCTATGATAGGGCAATCAGAGACCCGACTACATCATTTTATATTTTGGTTAATATAAGAATTCAGCTAAATTCTATCACAATTGTTCAATTTACGTCGCTCCTATTGCAGATAGCGTATTGGGCTAAGCGGCATCTCAAAGCGCATGAAATGGCGAGTAAAATGCACTGTTAAACTTCTAGGGTAGGGCAAACAGAGACCCGATTAGATCATTTTATATTATGGTTAATTTAAGAATTCAGCCAAATTCTATCACATTTGTTCAATTTACGTCGCTCCTATTGCAGATAGCGTATTGGGCTAAGCGGCTTCTCAAAGCGCATGAAAATACGAGTGAAATGCGCTTGTAATCTTCTAGGGTAGGGCGAACAGAGACCCGATTAGATCATTTTATATTACGGTTGATATAAGAATTCAGCGTAATTCTATCACATTTGTTCAACATACGTCGCTCCTATTTCAGATAGTGTACTGGGCTAGGCGGCATCTTAAAGCACGTGGAAGGGCGAGTAAAATGCACTACTAAACTTCTATGATAGGGCAATCAGAGTCCCGTTTAGATCATTTTATATTTTGTTTAATATAAGATTTCAGGGAAATTCTATCACATTTGTTCAATTTACGTCGCTCCTATTTCAGATAGCGTATTGGGCTAAGCGCCATCTCAAAGCGCATGAAATGGCGAGTAAAATGCACTATTAAACTTCTAGGGTAGGGCAAACAGAGACCCGATTAGATCATTTTATATTATGGTTAATTTAAGAATTCAGCCAAATTCTATCACATTTGTTCAATTTTCGTCGCTCCTATTTCAGATAGCGTACTGGGCTAGGCGGAATCTTAAAGCGCGTGGATTGGCGAGTAAAATGCACTATTAAACTTCTATGATAGGGCAATCAGAGACCCGATTAGATCATTTTACATTAAGGTTAATATAAGTATTCAGGGAAATTCTACCACAATTGTTCAATTTACGTCGCTCCTATTTCAGATAGCGTATTGGGCTAAGCGGCATCTCAAAGCGCATGAAATGACGAGTGAAAGGCACTCTTAAACTTCTAGGGTAGGGTGAACAGAGAACCGATTAGATCATTTTATATTACGGTTAATATAAGAATGCAGCGTAATTCTATCACATTTGTTCAACTTACGTCGCTCCTACTTCAGATAGCGTACTGGGCTCGGCGGCATCTTAAAGCGCAAGAAATGGCGAGTAAAATGCACTATTAAACTTCTAGGGTAGGGCAAACAGCGACCCGATAAGATGATTTTATATTATGGTTAATTTAAGAATTCAGCCAAATTCTATCACATTTGTTCAATTTACGTCGCTCCTATTTCAGATAGCGTATTGGGCTAAGCGCCATCTCAATGCGCATGAAATGGCGAGTAAAATGCACTATTAAACTTCTAGGGTAGGGCAAGCAGAGACCCGATTACATAATCTAATATTATGGTTAATTTAAGAATTCAACAAAATTCTATCACATTTGTTCAATTTACGTCGCTCCTATTTCAGATAGCGTATTGGGCTAAGCGGCATCTCAAAGCGCATGAAATGGCGAGTGAAATGCACTATTAGACTTCTATGGTAGGGCGAACAGAGACCCGATTAGATCATTTTATATTATGGTTAATTTAAGAATTCAGCGTAATTCTATCACATTTGTTCAACTTACGTCGCTCCTATTTCAGATAGCGTACTGGGCTAGGCGGCATCTTAAAGCGCGTGGAATGGCGAGTAAAATGCACTACTAAACTTCTATGATAGGGCAATCAGAGTCCCGTTTAGATCATTTTATATTTTTTTTAATATAAGATTTCAGGGAAATTCTATCACATTTGTTCAATTTACGTCGCTCATATTTCAGATAGCGTATTGGGCTAAGCGGCATCTCAAATCGCATGAAATGGCGAGTAAAATGCACTATTAAACTTCTAGGGTAAGGCAAACAGAGACCCGATTAGATCATTTTATATTTTGGTTAATATAAGAATTCAGCGAAATTCTATCACAATTGTTCTATTTACGTCGCTCCTATTTCAGATAGCGTATTGGGCTAAGCGGCATCTCAAAGCGCATGAAATGGCGAGTGAAATGCACTATTACACTTCTAGGGTAGGGCGAACAGAGACCCGATTAGATCATTTTACATTAAGGTTAATATAAGTATTCAGGGAAATTCTATCACATTTGTTCAATTTACGTCGCTCCTATTGCAGATAGCGTATTGGGCTAAGCGGTATCTCAAAGCGCATGAAATGGCGAGTAAAATGCACTGTTAAACTTCTAGGGTAGGGCAAACAGAGACCCGACTAGATCATTTTACATTAAGGTTAATATAAGAATTCAGCCAAATTCTATCACATTTGTTCAATTTACGTCGCTCCCATTCCAGATAGCGTATTGGGCTATGCGGCACCTTATAGCACATGAAATGGCGAGTAAAATGCAACTATTAGACTTCTATGGTAGGGCGAACAGAGACCCGATTAGATCATTTTATATTATGGTTAATTTAAGAATTCAGCGTAATTCTATCACATTTGTTCAACTTACGTCGCTCCTATTTCAGATAGCGTACTGGGCTAGGCGGCATCTTAAAGCGCGTGGAATGGCGAGTAAAATGCACTACTAAACTTCTATGATAGGGCAATCAGAGTCCCGTTTAGATCATTTTATATTTTGTTTAATATAAGATTTCAGGGAAATTCTATCACATTTGTTCAATTTACGTCGCTCCTATTTCAGATAGCGTATTGGGCTAAGCGGCATCTCAAATCGCATGAAATGGCGAGTAAAATGCACTATTAAACTTCTAGGGTAAGGCAAACAGAGACCCGATTAGATCATTTTATATTTTGGTTAATATAAGAATTCAGCGAAATTCTATCACAATTGTTCTATTTACGTCGCTCCTATTTCAGATAGCGTATTGGGCTAAGCGGCATCTCAAAGCGCATGAAATGGCGAGTGAAATGCACTATTACACTTCTAGGGTAGGGCGAACAGAGACCCGATTAGATCATTTTACATTAAGGTTAATATAAGTATTCAGGGAAATTCTATCACATTTGTTCAATTTACGTCGCTCCTATTGCAGATAGCGTATTGGGCTAAGCGGCATCTCAAAGCGCATGAAATGGCGAGTAAAATGCACTATTAGATTTCTATGGTAGGGCGTACAGAGACCCGATTAGATCATTTTATATTATGGTTAATTTAAGAATTCAGCAAAATTCTATCACATTTGTGAAATTTACGTCGCTCCTATTTCAGATACCGTACTGGGCTCGGCGGCATCTTAAAGCGCGTGGAATGGCGAGTGAAATGCACTATTAGACTTCTATGGTAGGGCGAACAGAGACCCGACTAGATCATTTTACATTAAGGTTAATATAAGAATTCAGGTAAATTCTATCACATTTGTTCAATTTACGTCGCTCCCATTCCAGATAGCGTATTGGGCTATGCGGCACCTTATAGCACATGAAATGGCGAGTAAAATGCACTATTAAACTTCTATGATAGGGCAAACAGAGACCGGATTATATCATTTTATATTACGGTTAATATAAGAATTCAGCGTAATTCTATCACATTTGTTCAACATACGTCGCTCCTATTTCAGATAGTGTACTGGGCTAGGCGGCATCTTAAAGCACGTGGAAGGGCGAGTAAAATGCACTACTAAACTTCTATGATAGGGCAATCAGAGTCCCGTTTAGATCATTTTATATTTTGTTTAATATAAGATTTCAGGGAAATTCTATCACATTTGTTCAATTTACGTCGCTCCTATTTCAGATAGCGTATTGGGCTAAGCGCCATCTCAAAGCGCATGAAATGGCGAGTAAAATGCACTATTAAACTTCTAGGGTAGGGCAAACAGAGACCCGATTAGATCATTTTATATTATGGTTAATTTAAGAATTCAGCCAAATTCTATCACATTTGTTCAATTTTCGTCGCTCCTATTTCAGATAGCGTACTGGGCTAGGCGGAATCTTAAAGCGCGTGGATTGGCGAGTAAAATGCACTATTAAACTTCTATGATAGGGCAATCAGAGACCCGATTAGATCATTTTACATTAAGGTTAATATAAGTATTCAGGGAAATTCTACCACAATTGTTCAATTTACGTCGCTCCTATTTCAGATAGCGTATTGGGCTAAGCGGCATCTCAAAGCGCATGAAATGACGAGTGAAAGGCACTCTTAAACTTCTAGGGTAGGGTGAACAGAGAACCGATTAGATCATTTTATATTACGGTTAATATAAGAATTCAGCGTAATTCTATCACATTTGTTCAACTTACGTCGCTCCTACTTCAGATAGCGTACTGGGCTCGGCGGCATCTTAAAGCGCAAGAAATGGCGAGTAAAATGCACTATTAAACTTCTAGGGTAGGGCAAACAGCGACCCGATAAGATGATTTTATATTATGGTTAATTTAAGAATTCAGCCAAATTCTATCACATTTGTTCAATTTACGTCGCTCCTATTTCAGATAGCGTATTGGGCTAAGCGCCATCTCAATGCGCATGAAATGGCGAGTAAAATGCACTATTAAACTTCTAGGGTAGGGCAAGCAGAGACCCGATTACATAATCTAATATTATGGTTAATTTAAGAATTCAACAAAATTCTATCACATTTGTTCAATTTACGTCGCTCCTATTTCAGATAGCGTATTGGGCTAAGCGGCATCTCAAAGCGCATGAAATGGCGAGTGAAATGCACTATTAGACTTCTATGGTAGGGCGAACAGAGACCCGATTACATCATTTTATATTATGGTTAATTTAAGAATTCAGCGTAATTCTATCACATTTGTTCAACTTACGTCGCTCCTATTTCAGATAGCGTACTGGGCTAGGCGGCATCTTAAAGCGCGTGGAATGGCGAGTAAAATGCACTACTAAACTTCTATGATAGGGCAATCAGAGTCCCGTTTAGATCATTTTATATTTTGTTTAATATAAGATTTCAGGGAAATTCTATCACATTTGTTCAATTTACGTCGCTCCTATTTCAGATAGCGTATTGGGCTAAGCGGCATCTCAAATCGCATGAAATGGCGAGTAAAATGCACTATTAAACTTCTAGGGTAAGGCAAACAGAGACCCGATTAGATCATTTTATATTTTGGTTAATATAAGAATTCAGCGAAATTCTATCACAATTGTTCTATTTACGTCGCTCCTATTTCAGATAGCGTATTGGGCTAAGCGGCATCTCAAAGCGCATGAAATGGCGAGTGAAATGCACTATTACACTTCTAGGGTAGGGCGAACAGAGACCCGATTAGATCATTTTACATTAAGGTTAATATAAGTATTCAGGGAAATTCTATCACATTTGTTCAATTTACGTCGCTCCTATTGCAGATAGCGTATTGGGCTAAGCGGCATCTCAAAGCGCATGAAATGGCGAGTAAAATGCACTGTTAAATTTCTAGGGTTGGGCAAACAGAGACCCGATTAGATCATTTTATATTATGGTTAATTTAAGAATTCAGCCAAATTCTATCACATTTGTTCAATTTACGTCGCTCCTATTGCAGATAGCGTATTGGGCTAAGCGGCTTCTCAAAGCGCATGAAAATACGAGTGAAATGCACTATTAAACTTCTAGGCTAGGGAGAACAGAGACCCGATCAGATCATTTTACATTATGGTTAATAAAAGAATTCAGCGAAATTCTATCACATTTGTTCAACTTACGTCGCTCCTATTTCAGATAGCGTATTGGGCTAAGCGGCATCTCAAAGCGCATGAAATGGCGAGTAAAATGCACTATTAGATTTCTATGGTAGGGCGTACAGAGACCCGATTAGATCATTTTATATTATGGTTAATTTAAGAATTCAGCAAAATTCTATCACATTTGTGAAATTTACGTCGCTCCTATTTCAGATACCGTACTGGGCTCGGCGGCATCTTAAAGCGCGTGGAATGGCGAGTGAAATGCACTATTAGACTTCTATGGTAGGGCGAACAGAGACCCGACTAGATCATTTTACATTAAGGTTAATATAAGAATTCAGGTAAATTCTATCACATTTGTTCAATTTACGTCGCTCCCATTCCAGATAGCGTATTGGGCTATGCGGCACCTTATAGCACATGAAATGGCGAGTAAAATGCACTATTAAACTTCTATGATAGGGCAAACAGAGACCGGATTATATCATTTTATATTACGGTTAATATAAGAATTCAGCGTAATTCTATCACATTTGTTCAACTTACGTCGCTCCTATTTCAGGTAGCGTACTGGGCTAGGCGGCATCTTAAAGCGCGTGGAATGGCGAGTAAAATGCACTACTAAACTTCTATGATAGGGCAATCAGAGACCCGATTAGATCATTTTATATTTTGTTTAATATAAGATTTCAGGGAAATTCTATCGCATTTGTTCAATTTACGTCGCTTCTATTTGAGATAGCGTATTGGGCTAAGCGGCCTCTCAAAGCGCATGAAATGGACAATAAAATGCACTATTAAACTTCCAGGTTAGGGAGAACAGAGACCCGATTAGATCATTTTACATGATGGTTCATAAAAGAATTCAGCGAAACTCTATCACATTTTTTCAACTTACGTCGCTCCTATTTCAGATAGCGTATTGGGCTAAGCGGCAGCTCAAAGCGCATGAAATGGCGAGTAAAATGCAATATTAAGCTTCTAGGGTAGGGCAAACGGACACCCGATTAGATCATTTTATATTATGGTTAATTTAAGAATTCAGCAATATTCTATCACATTTGTTCAATTTACGTCGCTTCTATTTCAGATAGCGTATTGGGCTATGCGGCAGCTTAAAGCACATGAAATGGCGAGTAAAATGCACTATCAAACTTCTATGATAGGGCAAACAGAGGCACGATTACATCATTTTATATTACGGTTAATATAAGAATTCAGCGTAATTCTATCACATTTGTTCAACTTACGTTGCTCCTATTTCAGATACCGTATTGGGCTAGGCGGCATCATAAAGCGCGTGGAATGGCGGGTAAAATGCACTACTAAACTTCTATGATAGGGCAATCAGAGACCCGGTTAGATCATTTTATATTTTGTTTAATATAAGATTTCAGGGAAATTCTATCGCATTTGTTCAATTTACGTCGCTCCTATTTCAGATAGCGTATTCGGATATGCGACATATCAAAGCGCATGAAATGGCGAATAAAATGCACTCTTAAACTTCTAGGCTAGGCCGAACAGAGACCCGATCAGATCATTTTACATTATGGTTAATAAAAGAATTCAGCGAAATTCTATCACATTTGTTGAATTTACGTCGCTCCTATTTCAGATAGCTTATTGGGCTAGGCGGCATCTTAAAGCGCGTGGAATGGCGAGTAAAATGCACTACTAAACTTCTATGATAGGGCAATCAGAGATCCGATTAGATCATTTTATATTTTGTATAATATCAGATTTCAGGGAATTTGTATCACATTTGTTCAATTTACGTCGCTCCTAATTCAGATAGCGTATTCGGCTAAGCGGCATCTCAAAGCGCATGAAATGGCGAATGAAATGCATTGTTAAACTTCTAGGCTAGGGCGAACAGAGACCCGATCAGATCATTTTACATTATGGTTAATAAAAGAATTCAGCGAAATTCTATCACATTTGTTCAACTTACGTCGCTCGTATTTCAGATAGCGTATTGGGCTGGACGGCATCTCAAAGAGCATGAAATGGCGAGTAAAATGCACTATTAGACTTCTATGGTAGGGCGAACAGAGACCCGATTAGATCATTTTATATTATGGTTAATTTAAGAATTCAGCAAAATTCTATCACATTTGTTCAATTTACGTCGCTCCTATTTCAGATACCGTACTGGGCTCGGCGGCATCTTAAAGCGCGTGGAATGGCGAGTGAAATGCACTATTAGACTTCTATGGTAGGGCGAACAGAGACCCGACTAGATCATTTTACATTAAGGTTAATATAAGGATTCAGGGAAATTCTATCACATTAGTTCAACTTACGTCGCTCCTATTTCAGATAGCGTATTGGGCAAAGCGGCATCTCAAAGCGCATGAATTGACGAGTAAAATGCACTATTAAACTTCTAGGGTAGGGCAAGCAGAGACTCGATTAGATCATTTTATATTATGGTTAATTTAAGAATTCAACAAAATTCTATCACATTCGTTCAATTTAGGTTGCTCCTATTTCAGATAGCGTATTGGGCTAAGCGGCATCTCAAAGCGCATGAAATGGCGAGTGAAATGCACTATATGACTTGTATGGTAGGGCGAACAGAGACCCGATTAGATCATTTTACATTGAGGTTAATATAAGAATTCACAGAAATTCTATCACATTTGTTCAATTTACGTCGCTCCTATTTCAGATAGCGTATTGGGCTATGCGGCATCTCAAAGCGCATGAAATGGCGAGTAAAATGCACTGTTAAACTTCTAGGGTAGGGCAAACAGAGACCCGATTAGATCATTTGTTATTATGGTTAATTTAAGAATGCAGCGAAATTCTATCACATTTGTTCAATTTATGTCGCGCCTATTTCAGATAGCGTATTGGGCGAAGCGGCATCTCGAAGCGCATGAAATGGCGAGTATAATGCACTATTAAACTTCTAGGGTAAGGCAAACAGAGGCCCGATTACATCATTTTATATTACGGTTAATGTAAGAATGCAGCGTAATTCTATCACATTTGTTCAACTTACGTCGCTCATATTTCAGATAGCGTACTGGGCTAGGCGGCATCTTAAAGCGCGTGGAATGGCGAGTAAAATGCACTACTAATCTTCTATGATAGGGCAATCAGAGACCCGATTAGATCATTTTATATTTTGTTTAATATAAGATTTCAGGGAAATTCTATCACATTTGTTCAATTTACGTCGCTCCTATTTCAGATAGCGCATTGGGATAAGCGGCATCTCAAAGCGCATGAAATGGAGAATAAAATGCACTATTAAACTTCTAGGCTAGGGAGAACAGAGACCCGATTAGATCATTTTACATTATGGTTCATAAAAGAATTCAGCGAAACTCTATCACATTCTTTCAACTTACGTCGCTCATATTTCAGATAGCGTATTGGGCTAAGCGGCAGCTCAAAGCGCATGAAATGGCGAGTAAAATGCAATATTAAGCTTCTAGGGTAGGGCAAACAGACACCCGATTAGATCATTTTATATTATGGTTAATTTAAGAATTCAGCAAAATTCTCTCACATTTGTTCAATTTTCGTCGCTCCTATTTCAGATAGCGTATTGGGCTATGCGGCATCTCAAAGTGTATGAAATGGCGAATAAAATGCACTATTAAAGTTCTAGGCTAGGGCGAACAGAGATCCGATTAGATCATTTTACATTATGGTTAATAAAAGAGTTCAGCGAAATTCTATCACATTTGTTCAACTTATATCGCTCCTATTTCAGATAGCGTATTAGGCTAAGCGGCATCTCAAAGCGCATGAAATGACGAGTAAAATGCACTATTAAAGCTCTAGGGTACGGCAAACAGAGACCCGATTAGATCATTTTATATTATGGTTAATTTAAGAATTGAGCGATATTCTATCACATTCGTTCAATTTACGTCGCTCCTATTTCAGATAGCGTATTGGGCAAGGCGGCATCTCAAAGCGCATGAAATGACGAGTAAAATGCACTATTAAACTTCTAGGGTAGGGCAAGCAGAGATTCGATTAGATCATTTTATATTATGGTTAATTTAAGAATTCAACAAAATTCTATCACATTCGTTCAATTTAGGTCGCTCCTATTTCCGATAGCGTATTGGTCTAAGCGGCATCTCAAAGCGCATGAAATGGCGAGTGAAATGCACTATATGACTTCTATGGTAGGGCGAACAGAGACCCGATTAGATCATTTTACATTGAGGTTAATATAAGAATTCACAGAAATTCTATCACATTTGTTCAATTTACGTCGCTCCTATTTCAGATAGCGTATTGGGCTATGCGGCATCTCAAAGCGCATGAAATGGCGAGTAAAATGCACTGTTAAACTTCTAGGGTAGGGCAAACAGAGACCCGATTAGATCATTTTATATTATGGTTAATTTAAGAATTCAGCGAAATTCTATCACATTTGTTAAATTTACGTCGCTCCTATTTCAGATAGCGTATTGGGCTAAGCGGCATCTGAAGGCGCATGAAATGGCGAGTAAAATGCACTATTAAACTTCTAGGGTAGGGCAAACAGATACCCGATTAAATCATTTTATATTATGGTTAATTTAAGATGTCAGCAAAATTTTATCACATTTGTTCAATTTACGTCGCTCCTATTTCAGATAGCGTACTGGGCTAGGCGGCATCTTAAAGCGCGTGGAATGGCGAGTAGAATGCACTACTAAACTTCTATGATAGGGCAATGAGAGACCCGATTAGATCATTTTATATTTTCTTTACAATAAGATTTCAGGGAAATTCTATCACATTTGTTCAATTTACGTCGCTCCTATTTCAGGTAGCGTATTGGGCTAAGCGGCATCTCAAAGCGCATGAAAGGGCGAGTGAAATGCACTATAAGACTTCTATGGTAGGGCGAACGGAGACCCTATTAGATCATTTTACATTGAGGTTAATATAAGAATTCACGGAAATTCCATCACATTTGATCAATTTACGTCGCTCCTATTTCAGATAGCGTATTGGGCGAAGCGGCATCTCAAAGCGCATGAAATGGCGACTAAAATGCACTATTAAACTTCTAGGGTAGGGCAAGCAGAGACCCGATTAGATCATTTTATATTATGGTTAATTTAAGAATTCGGCGAAATTCTATCACATTTGTTCAATTTACGTTGCTCCTATTTCAGATAGCGTATTGGGCTAAGCGGCATCTCAAAGCGCATGGAATGGCGAGTAAAATGCAATACTAAACTTTTAGGATAAGGCAAACAGAGACCCGATTAGATCATTTTATATTACGGTTAATATAAGAATGCAGCGTAATTCTATCACATTTGTTCAACTTACGTCGCTCCTATTTCAGATAGCGTATTGGGCTAAGCGGCATCTCAAAGCGCATGAAATGGCGAGTAAAATGCACTATTAGATTTCTATGGTAGGGCGTACAGAGACACGATTAGATCATTTTATATTATGGTTAATTTAAGAATTCAGCAAAATTCTATCACATTTGTTCAATTTACGTCGTTCCTATTTCAGATAGCGTCCTGGGCTAAGCGGCATCTAAAAGCGCATGAAATGGCGAGTATAATGCACTATTATACTTCTAGGATAAGGCAAACAGAGACCCGATTAGATCATTTTATATTACGGATAATATAAGAATTCAGCGTAATTCTATCACATTTGTTCAACTTACGTCGTTCCTATTTCAGATAGCGTACTGGGCTAGGCGGCATCTTAAAGCGCGTGGAATGGCGAGTAAAGTGCACTACTAAACTTCTATGATAAGGCAATCAGAGACCCGATTAGATCATTTTATATATTGGTTAATAAAAGAATTCAGCGAAATTCTATCACATTTGTTCAACTTACGTCGCTCCTATTTCAGATAGCGTATTGGGCTAAGCGGCATCTCAAAGCGCATGAAATGGCGAGTAAAATGCACTATTAGATTTCTATGGTAGGGCGTACAGAGACCCGATTAGATCATTTTATATTATGGTTAATTTAAGAATTCAGCAAAATTCTATCACATTTGTTCAATTTACGTCGCTCCTATTTCAGATACCGTACTGGGCTCGGTGGCATCTTAAAGCGCGTGGAATGGCGAGTGAAATGCACTATTAGGCTTCTATGGTAGGGCGAACAGAGACCCGATTAGATCATTTTATATTTTGGTTAATATAAGAATTCAGCGAAATTCTATCAGATTTGTTCAATGTACGTCGCTCATATTTCAGATAGCGTATTGCACTAAGCGGCATCTCAAAGCGCATGAAATGTCGAGTAAAATGCACTATTAAACTTCTAGGGTTGGGCCAACAGAGACCCGATTAGATCATTTTATATTATGGTCAATTTAAGAATTCGGCGAAATTCTATCACATTTGTTCAATTTACGTCGCTCCTATTTCAGATAGCGTATTGGGCTAAGCGGCATCTCAAAGCGCATGAAATGGCGAGTAAAATGCAATACTAAACTTCTAGGATAAGGCAAACAGAGACCCGATTAGATCATTTTATATTACGGTTAATATAAGAATTCAGCGTAATTCTATCACATTTGTTCAACTTACGTCGCTCCTATTTCAGATAGCGTATTGGGCTAAGCGGCATCACAAAGCGCATGAAATGGCGAACAAAATGCACTATTAAACTTCTAGGCTAGGGCGAACAGAGACCAGATTAGATCATTTTATACTTTGGTTAACATAAGGATTCTGCGAAATTTTATCACATTTGTTCAATTTACGTCGCTCCTATTTCAGATAGCTTATTGGGCTATGCGGCATCTGAAGGCGCATGAAGTGACGAGTAAAATGCACTATTAAACTTCTAGGGTAGGGCAAACAGAGACCCGATTAGATCATTTTATATTATGGTTAATTTAAGATGTCAGCAAAATTCTATCACATTTGTTCAATTTACGTCGCTCCTGTTTCAGATAGCGTGCTGGGCCATGCGGCATCTTAAAGCGCGTGGAATGGCGAGTAAAATGCACTATTAAACGTCTATGATAGGGCAATCAGAGACCAGACTAGATCATTTTATACTTTGGTTAATATAAGAATTCAGCGAAATTCTATCACATTTGTTCAATTTACGTCGCTCCTATTTCAGATAGCGTATTGGGCTAGGCGGCATCTCAAAGCGCATGAAATGACGAGTGAAATGCACTATTATACTTCTAGGGTAGGGCGAACAGAGACCCGAACAGATCATTTTACATTAAGGTGAATATAAGAATGCAGCGTAATTCTGTTACATTTGTTCAACTTACGTCGCTCCTATTTCAGATAGCGTATTGGGTTAAGCGTCATCTCTAAGCGCATGAAATGACGAGTGAAATGCACTATTAACCTTCTAGGGTAGGGCGAACAGAGACCCGATTACATCATTTTACATTAAGGTTAATATAAGTATTCAGCGAGATTCTATCACACTTGTTCAATTTACGTCGCTTCTATTTCAGACAGCGTACTGGGCTAGGCGGCATCTTAAAGCGCGTGGAATGGCGAGTAAAATGCACTATTAACCTTCTATGATAGGGCAATCAGAGACCAGATTAGATCATTATATACTTAGGTTAATATAAGAATTCAGCGAAATTCTATCACATTTGTTCAATTTACGTCGCTCCTATTTCAGATAGCGTATTGGGCTAAGCGGCATCTCAAAGCGCATGAAATGACGAGTGAAATGCACTATTAAACTTCTAGGGTAGGGCAAACAGGGACCCGATTAGATCATTTTATATTATGGTTAATGTAAGAATTCAGCGAGATTCTATCACATTTGTTCAATTTACGGTGCTTCTATTACAGATAGCTTATTGGGCTTAGCGGCATCTCAAAGCGCATGAATTGACGAGTGAAATGCACTATTAAACTTCTAGGGTAGGGCAAACAGAGACCCGATTAGGTCATTTTATATTATGGTTAATTTAAGAATTCAGCAAAATTCTATCACATTTGTTCAATTTACGTCGTTCCTATTTCAGATAGCGTCCTGTGCTAAGCGGCATCTAAAAGCGCATGAAATGGCGAGTATAATGCACTATTATACTTCTAGGATGAGGCAAACAGAGACCCGATTAGATCATTTTATATTATGGTTAATTTAACAATTCAGCAAAATTCTATCACATTTGTTCAATTTCCGTCGCTCCTATTTCAGATAGCGTACTGGGCTAGGCGGCATCTTAAAGCGGGTGGAATGGCGAGTCGAATGCACTATTAAAATTCTATGATAGGGCAATCAGAGACCCGATTAGATCATTTTATATTTTGGTTAATATAAGAATTCAGCGAAATTCTATCACATTTGTTCAATTTGCGTCGCTCCTATTACAAATAGCTTATAGGGCTCAGCGGCATCTCAAAGCGCATGAAATGACGAGTGAAATGCACCATTAGACTTCTATGGTAGGGCGAACAGAGACCCGATTAGATCATTTTATATTTTGGTTAATATAAGAATTCAGTGAAATTCTATCACATTTGTTGAATTTACGTCGCTCCTATTTCGAATAGCGTATTGGGCTCAGCGGCATCTCAAAGCGCATGAAATGGCGAGCAAAATGCACTATTAAACTTCTAGGGTAGGGCAAACAGAGACCCGATTAGATCATTTTATGTTATGGTTAATTTAAGAATTCAGCGAAATTCTATCACATTTGTTCAACTTACGTCGCTCCTATTTCAAATAGCGTATTGAGCTAAGCGGCATCTCAAAGCTTATGAAATGGCGAGCAAAATGCACTATTAAACTTCTAGGGTAGAGCAAACAGAGACCCGATTAGATCATTTTATATTTTGGTTAATATAAGAATTCAGTGAAATTCTATCACATTTGTTCAATTTACGTCGCTCCTATATCAGATAGCGTATTGGGCAAAGCGGCATCTCAAAGCGTTTGAAATGGCGAATAAAATGCACTATTAAAGTTCTAGGCTCGGGCGAACAGAGATCCGATTAGATCATTTTACATTATGGTTAATAAAAGAATTCAGCGAAATTCTATCACATTTGTTCAACTTATATCGCTCCAATTTCAGATAGCGTATTAGGCTAAGCGGCATCTCAAAGCGCATGAAATGACGAGTAAAATGCACTATTAAAGTTCTAGGGTAGGGCAAACAGAGACCCGATTAGATCATTTTATATTATGGTTAATTTAAGGATTGAGCGAAATTCTATCACATTTGTTCAACTTACGTCGCTCCTATTTCAGATAGCGTATTGGGCTAAGCGGCATCGCAAAGGGCATGAAATGGCGAGCATAATGCACTATTAAACTTCCAGGGTAGAGCAAACAGAGACCCGATTAGATCATTTTGTACTATGGTTAATTTAAGAATTCAGCAAAATTCTATCACATTTGTTCAATTTACGTCGCTCCTATTGCAGGTAGCGAACTGGGCTATGCGGCATCTTAAAGCGTTCGGAATGGCGAGTAAAATGCACTATTTAACTTCTATCCTAGGGCAATCAGAGACCCGATTAGATCATTTTATATTTTGGTTAATATAAGAATTCAGTGAAATTCTATCACATTTGTTCAATTTACGTCGCTCCTATTTCAGATAGCGTATTGGGCAAAGCGGCATCTCAAAGCGTTTGAAATGGCGATTAAAATGCACTATTAAAGTTCTAGGCTCGGGCGAACAGAGATCCGATTAGATCATTTTACATTATGGTTAATAAAAGAATTCAGCGAAATTCTATCACATTTGTTCAACTTATATCGCTCCTATTTCAGATAGCGTATTAGGCTAAGCGGCATCTCAAAGCGCATGAAATGACGAGTAAAATGCACTATTAAAGTGCTAGGGTAGGGCAAACAGAGACCCGATTAGATCATTTTATATTATGGTTAATTTAAGGATTGAGCGAAATTCTATCACATTCGCTCAATTTACGTCGCTCCTATTTCAGATAGCGTATTGGGCAAAGCGGCATCTCAAAGCGCATGAAATGACGAGTAAAATGCACTATAAGACTTCTATGGTAGGGCGAACAGAGACCAGATTAGATCATTTTACATTCTGGTTAATAAAATAATTCAGCGAAATTCTATCACATTTGTTCAACTTTCGTCGCTCCTATTTCAGATAGCGTATTGAGCTAAGCGGCATCTTAAAGCGCGTGGAATGGCGAGTAAAATGCACTACTAATCTTCTATGATAGAGCAATCAGAGACCCGATTAGATCATTTTATATTTTTTTAATATAAGATTTCAGGGAAATTCTATCACATTTGTTCAATTTACGTCGCTCCTATTTCAGATAGCGTATTGGGCTAAGAGGCATCTGAAAGCGCATGAAATGACGAGTGAAATGCACTATTAAACTCCTAGGGTAGGGCGAACAGAGACCCGATTAGATCCTTTGATATTATGGTTAATTTAAGAATTCAGCGAAATTCTATCACATTTGTTCAATTTACGTCGCTCCTATTTCAGATAGCGTCTTGGGCTAAGCGGCATCTCAAAGCGTGTGGAATGGCGAGTAAAATGCACTATTAACCTTCTATGATAGGGCAATCAGAGACCAGACTAGATCATTTTATACTTTGGTTAATATAAGAATTCAGCGAAATTCTATCACATTTGTTCAATTTACGTCGCTCCTATTTCAGATAGCGTATTGGGCTAGGCGGCATCTCAAAGCGCATGAAATGACGAGTGAAATGCACTATTATACTTCTAGGGTAGGGCGAACGGAGACCCGAAGAGATCATTTTACATTAAGGTGAATATAAGAATGCAGCGTAATTCTGTCACATTTGTTCAACTTACGTCGCTCCTATTTCAGATAGCGTATTGGGTTAAGCGTCATCTCAAAGCGCAAGAAATGACGAGTGAAATGCACTATTAAACTTCTAGGGTAGGGCGAACAGAGACCCGATTAGATCATTTTACATTAAGGTTAATATAAGTATTCAGCGAGATTCTATCACACTTGTTCAATTTACGTCGCTTCTATTTCAGACAGCGTACTGGGCTAGGCGGCATCTTAAAGCGCGTGGAATGGCGAGTAAAATGCACTATTAACCTTCTATGATAGGGCAATCAGAGACCAGATTAGATCATTTTATACTTTGGTTAATATAAGAATTCAGCGAAATTCTATCACATTTGTTCAATTTACGTCGCTCCTATTTCAGATAGCGTATTGGGCTATGCGGCATCTCAAAGCGCATGAAATGGCGAGTAAAATGCACTACTAATCTTCTATGATAGGGCAATCAGAGACCCGATTAGATCATTTTATATTTTGATTAATATAAGATTTCAGGGAAATTCTATCACATTTGTTCAATTTACGTCGCTCCTATTTCAGATAGCGTATTGGGCTAAGCGGCATCACAAAGCGCATGAAATGGCGAACAAAATGCCCTGTTAAACTTCTAGGCTATGGCGAACAGAGACCAGATTAGATCATTTTATATTTTGGTTAACATAAGAATTCTGCGAAATTCTATCACATTTGTTCAATTTACGTCGCTCCTACTTCCGATAGCTTATTGGGCTTAGCGGCATCTTAAAGCGCGTGGAATGGCGAGTAAAATGCACTACTAACCTTCTATGATAGGGCAATCAGAGACCCGATTAGATCATTTTATATTTTGATTAATATAAGATTTCAGGGAAATTCTATCACATTTGTTCAATTTACGTCGCTCCTATTTCAGATAGCGTATTGGGCTAAGCGGCATCACAAAGCGCATGAAATGGCGAACAAAATGCACTATTAAACTTCTAGGCTAGGGCGAACAGAGACCAGATTAGATCATTTTATACTTTGGTTAACATAAGGATTCTGCGAAATTTTATCACATTTGTTCAATTTACGTCGCTCCTATTTCAGATAGCTTATTGGGCTAAGCGGCATCTGATGGCGCATGAAGTGACGAGTAAAATGCACTATTAAACTTCTAGGGTAGGGCAAACAGAGACCCGATTAGATCATTTTATATTATGGTTAATTTAAGATGTCAGCAAAATTCTATCACATTTGTTCAATTTACGTCGCTCCTGTTTCAGATAGCATGCTGGGCCATGCGGCATCTTAAAGCGCGTGGAATGGCGAGTAAAATGCACTATTAAACGTCTATGATAGGGCAATCAGAGACCAGACTAGATCATTTTATACTTTGGTTAATATAAGAATTCAGCGAAATTCTATCACATTTGTTCAATTTACGTCGCTCCTATTTCAGATAGCGTATTGGGCTAGGCGGCATCTCAAAGCGCATGAAATGACGAGTGAAATGCACTATTATACTTCTAGGGTAGGGCGAACAGAGACCCGAAGAGATCATTTTACATTAAGGTGAATATAAGAATGCAGCGTAATTCTGTCACATTTGTTCAACTTACGTCGCTCCTATTTCAGATAGCGTATTGGGTTAAGCGTCATCTCAAAGCGCATGAAATGACGAGTGAAATGCACTATTAAACTTCTAGGGTAGGGCGAACAGAGACCCGATTACATCATTTTACATTAAGGTTAATATAAGTATTCAGCGAGATTCTATCACACTTGTTCAATTTACGTCGCTTCTATTTCAGACAGCGTACTGGGCTAGGCGGCATCTTAAAGCGCGTGGAATGGCGAGTAAAATGCACTATTAACCTTCTATGATAGGGCAATCAGAGACCAGATTAGATCATTTTATACTTTGGTTAATATAAGAATTCAGCGAAATTCTATCACATTTGTTCAATTTACGTCGCTCCTATTTCAGATAGCGTATTGGGCTAAGCGGCATCACGGAGCGCATGAAATGGCGAACAAAATGCACTATTAAACTTCTAGGCTAGGGCGAACAGAGACCAGATTAGATCATTTTATACTTTGGTTAACATAAGGATTCTGCGAAATTTTATCACATTTGTTCAATTTACGTCGCTCCTATTTCAGATAGCTTATTGGGCTAAGCGGCATCTGAAGGCACATGAAGTGACGAGTAAAATGCACTATTAAACTTCTAGGGTAGGGCAAACAGAGACCCGATTAGATCATTTTATATTATGGTTAATTTAAGATGTCAGCAAAATTCTATCACATTTGTTCAATTTACGTCGCTCCTGTTTCAGATATCGTGCTGGGCCATGCGGCATCTTAAAGCGCGTGGAATGGCGAGTAAAATGCACTATTAAACGTCTATGATAGGGCAATCAGAGACCAGACTAGATCATTTTATACTTTGGTTAATATAAGAATTCAGCGAAATTCTATCACATTTGTTCAATTTACGTCGCTCCTATTTCAGATAGCGTATTGGGCTAGGCGGCATCTCAAAGCGCATGAAATGACGAGTGAAATGCACTATTATACTTCTAGGGTAGGGCGAACAGAGACCCGAAGAGATCATTTTACATTAAGGTGAATATAAGAATGCAGCGTAATTCTGTCACATTTGCTCAACTTACGTCGCTCCTATTTCAGATAGCGTATTGGGTTAAGCGTCATCTCAAAGCGCATGAAATGACGAGTGAAATGCACTATTAAACTTCTAGGGTAGGGCGAACAGAGACCCGATTACATCATTTTACATTAAGGTTAATATAAGTATTCAGCGAGATTCTATCACACTTGTTCAATTTACGTCGCTTCTATTTCAGACTGCGTACTGGGCTAGGCGGCATCTTAAAGCGCGTGGAATGGCGTGTAAAATGCACTATTAACCTTCTATGATAGGGCAATCAGAGACCAGATTAGATCATTTTATACTTTGGTTAATATAAGAATTCAGCGAAATTCTATCACATTTGTTCAATTTACGTGGCTCCTATTTCAGATAGCGTATTGGGCTAGGCGGCATCTGAAAGCGCATGGAATGGCGAGTAATATGCACCACTAAACTTCTATGATAGGGCAATCAGAGACCCGATTAGATCATTTTATATTTTGGTTAATGTAAGAATTCAGTGAAATTCTATCACATTTGTTCAATTTACGTCGCTCCTATTTCAGATAGCTTATTGGGCTAAGCGGCATCTGAAGGCGCATGAAATGGCGAGTAAAATGCACTATTAAACTTCTATGATAGGGCAATCAGAGACCCGATTAGATCATTTTATATTTTGGTTAATATAAGAATTCAACGAAATTCTATCACATTTGTTCAATTTACGTCGCTTCTATTACAGATAGCTTATCGGGCTTAGCGGCATCTCAAAGCGCATGAAATGACGTGTGAAATGCACTATTAAACTTCTAGGGTAGGGCAAACAGAGACCCGATTAGGTCATTTTATATTATGGTTAATTTAAGAATTCAGCGAAATTCTATCACATTTGTTCAATTTACGTCGCTCCTATTACAGATAGCTTATTGGGCTCAGCGGCATCTCAAAGCGCATGAAATGACGAGTGAAATGCACTATTAAACTTCTAGGGTAGGGCAAACAGAGACCCGATTAGATCATTTTATATTATGGTTAATTTAAGATGTCAGCAAAATTCTATCACATTTGTTCAATTTACGTCGCTCCTGTTTCAGATATCGTGCTGGGTCATGCGGCATCTTAAAGCGCGTGGAATGGCGAGTAAAATGCACTATTAAACGTCTATGATAGGGCAATCAGAGACCAGACTAGATCATTTTATACTTTGGTTAATATAAGAATTCAGCGAAATTCTATCACATTTGTTCAATTTACGTCGCTCCTATTTCAGATAGCGTATTGGGCTAGGCGGCATCTCAAAGCGCATGAAATGACGAGTGAAATGCACTATTATACTTCTAGGGTAGGGCGAACAGAGACCCGAAGAGATCATTTTACATTAAGGTGAATATAAGAATGCAGCGTAATTCTGTCACATTTGCTCAACTTACGTCGCTCCTATTTCAGATAGCGTATTGGGTTAAGCGTCATCTCAAAGCGCATGAAATGACGAGTGAAATGCACTATTAAACTTCTAGGGTAGGGCGAACAGAGACCCGATTACATCATTTTACATTAAGGTTAATATAAGTATTCAGCGAGATTCTATCACACTTGTTCAATTTACGTCGCTTCTATTTCAGACTGCGTACTGGGCTAGGCGGCATCTTAAAGCGCGTGGAATGGCGTGTAAAATGCACTATTAACCTTCTATGATGGGGCAATCAGAGACCAGATTAGATCATTTTATACTTTGGTTAATATAAGAATTCAGCGAAATTCTATCACATTTGTTCAATTTACGTGGCTCCTATTTCAGATAGCGTATTGGGCTAGGCGGCATCTGAAAGCGCATGGAATGGCGAGTAATATGCACCACTAAACTTCTATGATAGGGCAATCAGAGACCCGATTAGATCATTTTATATTTTGGTTAATGTAAGAATTCAGTGAAATTCTATCACATTTGTTCAATTTACGTCGCTCCTATTTCAGATAGCTTATTGGGCTAAGCGGCATCTGAAGGCGCATGAAATGGCGAGTAAAATGCACTATTAAACTTCTATGATAGGGCAATCAGAGACCCGATTAGATCATTTTATATTTTGGTTAATATAAGAATTCAACGAAATTCTATCACATTTGTTCAATTTACGTCGCTTCTATTACAGATAGCTTATCGGGCTTAGCGGCATCTCAAAGCGCATGAAATGACGTGTGAAATGCACTATTAAACTTCTAGGGTAGGGCAAACAGAGACCCGATTAGGTCATTTTATATTATGGTTAATTTAAGAATTCAGCGAAATTCTATCACATTTGTTCAATTTACGTCGCTCCTATTACAGATAGCTTATTGGGCTCAGCGGCATCTCAAAGCGCATGAAATGACGAGTGAAATGCACTATTAAACTTCTAGGCTAGGGCGAACAGAGACCCGATTAGATCATTTTACATTAAGGTGAATATAAGAATGCAGCGTATTTCTGTCACATTTGTTCAACTTACGTCGCTCCTATTTCACATAGCGTATTGGGTTAAGCGTCATCTCAAAGCGCATGAAATGACGAGTGAAATGCACTATTAAACTTCTAGGGTAGGGCGAACAGAGATCCGATTAGATCATTTTACAGTAAGGTTAATATAAGTATTCAGCGAGATTCTATCACACTTGTTCAATTTACGTCGCTTCTATTTCAGACAGCGTACTGAGCTAGGCGGCATCTTAAAGCGCGTGGAATGGCGAGTAAAATGCACTATTAACCTTCTATGATAGGGCAATCAGAGACCCGAGCAGATCATTTTACATTATGGTTAATAAAAGAATTCAGCGTAATTCTATCACATTTGTTCAACTTACGTCGCTCCTATTTCAGATAGCGTATTGGGCTAAGCGGCATCTCAAAGCGCATGAAATGGCGAGTGAAATGCACTATTAGACTTCTATGGTAGGGCGAACAGAGACCCGATTGGATCATTTTACATTAAGGTTAATATAAGAATTCACGGGAATTCTATCACATTTGTTCAATTTACGTCGTTCCTATTTCAGATAGCGTCCTGGGCTAAGCGGCATCTAAAAGCGCATGAAATGGCGAGTATAATGCACTATTATACTTCTAGGATAAGGCAAACAGAGACCCGATTAGATCATTTCATATTACGGTTAATATAAGAATGCAGCGTGATTCTATCACATTTGTTCAAGTTACGTCGCTCCTATTTCAGATAGCGTACTGGGCTAGGCGGCATCTTAAAGCGCGTGGAATGGCGAGTAAAATGCACTATTAAACTTCTATGATAGGGCAATCAGAGACCCGATTAGATCATTTTATATTTTGGTTAATATAAGAATTCAACGAAATTCTATTACATTTGTAAAATTTACGTCGCTCCTATTACAGATAGCTTATTGGGCTTAGCGGCATCTCAAAGCACATGCAATGGCGAGTAAAATGCACTATTAAACTTCTACGGTAGGGCAAACAGAGACCCGATTAGATCCTTTTATATTATGGTTAATTTAAGAATTCAGTGAAATTCTATCACATTTGTTCAATTTACGTCGTTCCTATTTCAGATAGCGTCCTAGGCTAAGCGGCATCTAAAAGCGTATGAAATGGCGAATAAAATTAACTATTAAACTTCTAGGCTAGGGCGAACAGAGACCCGATTAGATCATTTTATATTATGGTTAATATAAGATTTCAGGGAGATTCTATCACATCTGTTCAATTTACGTCGCTGCTATTTTAGATAGCGTATTGGGCTAAGCGGCATCTCAAAGCGCATGAACTGGCGAGTAAAATGCGCTGTTAAGCTTCTAGGGTAGGGCAAACGGAGAACCGATTAGATCATTTTATATTATGGTTAATTTAAGAATTCAGCCAAATTCTATCACATTTATTCAATTTACGTCGCTCCTATTTCAGATAGCGTACTGGGCTAGGCGGCATCTTAAAGCGCGTGGAATGGCGAGTGAAATGCACTATTAAACTTCTATGATAGGGCAATCAGAGACCCGATTAGATCATTTTATATTACGGTTAATATAAGAATGCAGCGTGATTCTATCACATTTGTTCAAGTTACGTCGCTCCTATTTCAGATAGCGTACTGGGCTAGGCGGCATCTTAAAGCGCGTGGATTGGCGAGTGAAATGCACTATTAAACTTCTATGATAGGGCAATCAGAGACCCGATTAGATCATTTTATATTTTGTTTAATATAAGATTTCAGGGAAATTCTATCACATTTGTTCAATTTACGTCGCTCCTATTTCAGATAGCGTATTGGGCTAAGCGGCATCACGAAGCGCATGAAATGGCGAACAAAATGCACTATTAAACTTCTAGGCTAGGGCGAACAGAGACCCGATTAGATCATTTTATACTTTGGTTAACATAAGGATTCTGCGAAATTTTATCACATTTGTTCAATTTACGTCGCTCCTATTTCAGATAGCTTATTGGGCTAAGCGGCATCTGTAGGCACATGAAGTGACGAGTAAAATGCACTATTAAACTTCTAGGGTAGGGCCAACGGAGACCCGATTAGATCATTTTATATTATGCTTAACTTAAGATGTCAGCAAAATTCTATCACATTTGTTCAATTTACGTCGCTCCTGTTTCAGATAGCGTGCTGGGCCATGCGGCATCTTAAAGCGCGTGGAATGGCGAGTAAAATGCACTATTAAACTTCTACGATAGGGCAATCAGAGACCAGACTAGATCATTTTATACTTAGGTTAATATAAGAATTCAGCGAAATTCTATCACATTTGTTCAATTTACGTCGCTCCTATTTCAGATAGCGTATTGGGCTAGGCGGCATCTCAAAGCGCATGAAATGACGAGTGAAATGCACTATTATACTTCTAGGGTAGGGCGAACAGAGACCCGAAGAGATCATTTTACATTAAGGTGAATATAAGAATGCAGCGTAATTCTGTCACATTTGTTCAACTTACGTCGCTCCTATTTCAGATAGCGTATTGGGTTAAGCGTCATCTCAAAGCGCATGAAATGACGGGTGAAATGCACTATTAAACTTCTATGATAGGGCAACCAGAGACCCGATTAGATCATTTTATATTTTGGTTAATATAAGAATTCAACGAAATTCTATTACATTTGTTCAACTTACGTCGCTCCTATATCAGATAGCGTACTGGGCTAGGCGGCATCTTAAAGCGCGTGGAATGGCGAGTAAAATGCACTACTAATCTTCTATGATAGGGCAATCAGAGACCCGATTAGATCATTTTATATTTTGATTAATATAAGATTTCAGGGAAATTCTATCACATTTGTTCAATTTACGTCGCTCCTATTTCAGATAGCGTATTGGGCTAAGCGGGATCTCAAAGCGCACGATATGGCGACTAAAATGCACTATTAAACTTCTAGGCTAGGGCGAACAGAGACCCGATTAGATCATTTCACATTAAGGTTAATATAAGAATTCACGGAAATTCTATCACATTTGTTCAATTTACGTCGCTCCTATTTCAGATAGCGTATTGGGCTAAGCGGCCTCTCAAAGCGCATGAAATGGCGAGTAAAATGCGCTGTTAAACTTCTAGGATTAGGCAAACGGAGACCCGATTAGTTCATTTTATATTACGGTTAATATAAGAATTCAGCGTAATTCTATCACATTTGTTCATCTTACGTCGCTCCTATTTCAGATAGCCTACTGGGCTAGGCGGCATCTTAAAGCGCGTGGAAGGGCGAGTAAAATGCACTACTAAGCTTCTATGATAGAGCAATCAGAGACCCGATTAGATCATTTTATATTTTGTTTAATATAAGGTTTCAGGGAAATTCTATGACATTTGTTCAATTTACGTCGCTCCTATTTCAGATAGCGTATTGGGCTAAGCGGCATCACAAAGCGCATGAAATGGCGAACAAAATGCACTAGTAAACTTCTAGGCTATGGCGAACAGAGATCAGATTAGATCATTTTATATTTTGGTTAACATAAGAATCCTGCGAAATTCTATCACATTTGTTCAATTTACGTTGCTCCTATTTCAGATTGTTTATTGGGCTTAGCGGCATCTCAAAGCGCATGAAATGGCGAGTATAATGCACTATTATACTTCTAGGATAAGGCAAACAGAGACCCGATTAGATCATTTTGTATTACGGTTAATATAAGAATGCAGCGTGATTCTATCACATTTGTTCAAGTTACGTCGCTCCTATTTCAGATAGCGTACTGGGCTAGGCGGCATCTTAAAGCGCGTGGAATGGCGAGTAAAATGCACTATTAAACTTCTATGATAGGGCAACCAGAGACCCGATTAGATCATTTTATATTTTGGTTAATATAAGAATTCAACGAAATTCTATTACATTTGTTCAATTTACGTCGCTCCTATTTCAGATAGCTTATTGGGCTTAGCGGCATCTCAATCCGCATGAAATGACGAGTATAATGCACTATTAAACTGCTAGGATAAGGCAAACAGAGACCCGATTAGATCATTTTACATTAAGGTTAATAGGAGAATTCAACGAAATTCTATCACATTTGTTCAATTTACGTCGCTCCTATTTCAGATAGCGTATTGGGCTAAGCGGCATCTCAAAGCGCATGAACTGGCGAGTAAAATGCGCTGTTAAACTTCTAGGGTAGGGCAAACGGAGAACCGATTAGATCATTTTATATTATGGTTAATTTAAGAATTCAGCCAAATTCTATCACATTTGTTCAATTTACGTCGCTCCTATTTCAGACAGCGTACTGGGCTAGGCGGCATCTTAAAGCGCGTGGAATGGCGAGCAAAATGCACTACTAATCTTCTATGATAGGGCAATCAGAGACCCGATTAGATCATTTTATATTTTGATTAATATAAGATTTCAGGGAAATTCTATCACATTTGTTCAATTTACGTCGCTCCTATTTCAGATGGCGTATTGGGCTAAGCGGGATCTCAAAGCGCATGAAATGGCGAGTGAAATGCACTATTAGACTTCTATGGTAGGGCGAACAGAGACCCGATTAGATCATTTTACATTAATGTTAATACAAGGATTCACGGAAATTCTATCACATTTGTTCAATTTACGTCGCTCCTATTTCAGATAGCGTATTCGGCTAAGCGGCATCTCAAAGCGCATGAAATGGCGAATAAAATGCACTATTAAACTTCTAGGCTAGGGCGCACAGAGACCCGATTAGATCATTTTACATTAAGGTTACTATAAGAATTCACGGAAATTCTATCACATTTGTTCAATTGACGTCGCTCCTATTTCAGATAGCGTATTGGGCTATGCGGCATCTAAAAGCGCATGGAATGGGGAGTATAAGGCACTATTATACTTCTAGGATAAGGCAAACAGAGACCCGATTAGATCGTTTTATATTACGGTTAATATAAGAATTCAACGAAATTCTATCACATTTGTTCAATTTACGTGAGCTTCTATTACAGATAGCTTATTGGGCTCAGCGGCATCTCAAAGCGCATGATGACGAGTGAAATGCACTATTAAACTTCTAGGGTAGGGCAAACAGAGACCCGATTAGGACATTTTATATTATGGTTAATTTAAGAATTCAGCAAAATTCTCTCACATTTGTTCAATTTACGTCGTTCCTATTTCAGATAGCGTCCTGGGCTAAGCGGCATCTAAAAGCGCATGAAATGGCGAGTATAATGCACTATTATACTTCTAGGATAAGGCAAACAGAGACCCGATTAGATCATTTTATATTACGGTTAATATAAGAATGCAGCGTGAATCTATCACATTTGTTCAAGTTACCACGCTCCTATTTCAGATAGCGTACTGGGCTAGGCGGCATCTTAAAGCACGTGGAATGGCGAGTAAAATGCACTACTAAACTTCTATGATAGGGCAATCAGAGACCCGAATAGATCATTTTATATTTTGTTTAATATAAGATTTCAGGGACATAGAATCACATTTGTACAATTTGCGTCGCTCCTTTTTCGGATAGCGTATTCAGCTAAGCGGCATCGCAAAGCGCATGAAGTGGCGAATAAAATGCACTATTAAACTTCTAGGCTAGGGCGAACAGTGACCCGATCAGATCATTTTACATTATGGTTAATAAAAGAATTCGCGGCATCACAAAGCGAGTGAAATGCACCATTAGACTTCTATGGTAGGGGGAACAGAGACCCGATTAGATCATTTTACATTAAGGTTAATATAAGGATTCACGGAAATTCTATCACATTTGTTCAATTTACGTCGCTCCTATTTCAGATAGCGTATTGGGCTAAGCGGCATCACAAAGCGCATGAAATGGCGAACAAAATGCACTAGTAAACATCTAGGCTATGGCGAACAGAGATCAGGTTAGATCATTTTATATTTTGGTTAACATAAGAATACTGCGAAATTCTATCACATTTGTTCAATTTACGTCGCTCCTATTTCAGATAGTTTATTGGGCTTAGCGGCATCTCAAAGCGCATGAAGTGACGAGTGAAATGCACTATTAAACTTCTAGGGTAGGGCGAACAGAGACCCGATTAGATCATTTTACATTAAGGTTAATATAAGAATTCAGGGAAATTCTATCACATTTGTTCAATTTACGTCGCTCCTATTTCAGATAGCGTATTGGGATACGCGGCATCTCAAAGCGCATGAAATGGCGAATAAAATGCACTATTAAACTTCTAGGATAAGGCAAACAGAGACCCGATTAGATCATTTTATATTACGGTTAATATAAGAATGCAGCGTGATTCTATCACATTTGTTTAATTTACGTCGCTCCAATTTCAGATAGCGTATTGGGCTAAGCGGCATCTCAAAGCGCATGAAATGGCGAATAAAATGCACTATTAAACTTCTAGGATAAGGCAAACAGAGACCCGATTAGATCATTTTATATTACGGTTAATATAAGAATGCAGCGTGATTCTATCACATTTGTTCAATTTACGTCGCTCCTATTTCAGATAGCGTATTGGGCTAGGCGGCATCTTAAAGCGCGTGGAATGGCGAGTGAAATGCACTATTAGAGTTCTATGGTAGGGCGAACAGAGACCAGATTAGATCATTTTATACTTTGGTTAACATAAGGATTCTGCGAAATTTTATCACATTTGTTCAATTTACGTCGCTCCTATTTCAGATAGCTTATTGGGCTAAGCGGCATCTGAAGGCACATGAAGTGACGAGTAAAATGCACTATTAAACTTCTAGGGTAGGGCCAACAGAGACCCGATTAGATCATTTTATATTATGGTTAATTTAAGATGTCAGCAAAATTCTATCACATTTGTTCAATTTACGTCGCTCCTGTTTCAGATAGCGTGCTGGGCCATGCGGCATCTTAAAGCGCGTGGAATGGCGAGTAAAATGCACTATTAACCTTCTATGATAGGGCAATCAGAGACTAGATTAGATCATTTTATACTTTGGTTAATATAAGAATTCAGCGAAATTCTATCACATTTGTTCAATTTACGTCGCTCCTATTTCAGATAGCGTATTGGGCTAAGCGGCATCTCAAAGCGCATGAAATGACGAGTGAAATGAACTATTCAACTTCTAGGGTAGGGCAAACAGGGACCCGATTAGATCATTTTATATTATGGTTAATTTAAGAATTCAGCAAAATTCTATCACATTTGCTCAATTTACGTCGCTCCTATTTCAGATAGCGTACTGGGCTAGGCGGCATCTTAAAGCGCGTGGAATGGCGAGTAAAATGCACTATTAAAATTCTATGATAGGGCAATCAGAGACCCGATTAGATCATTTTATATTATGGTTAATTTAAGAATTCAGCGAAATTCTCTCACATTTGTTCAATTTACGTCGCTCCAATTTCAGATAGCGTATTGGGCTAAGCGGCATCTCAAAGCACATGAAATGGCGAATAAAATGCACTATTAAACTTCTAGGCTAGGGCGAACAGTGACCCGAGCAGATCATTTTACATTATGGTTAATAAAAGAATTCAGCGTAATTCTATCACTTTTGTTCAACTTACGTCGCTCCTATTTCAGATAGCGTATTGGGCTAAGCGGCATCTCAAAGCGCATGAAATGGCGAGTGAAATGCACTATTAGAGTTCTATGGTAGGGCGAACAGAGACCCGATTGGATCATTTTGCATTAAGGTTAATATAAGAATTCACGGAAATTCTATCACATTTGATCAATTAACGTCACTCCTATTCCAGATAGCG
Organism: Macropis europaea; assembly: GCA_916610135.2. NCBI lineage: Eukaryota > Metazoa > Arthropoda > Insecta > Hymenoptera > Melittidae > Macropis > Macropis europaea. Next base: position 65,252 of record CAKAJE020001198.1, on the reverse strand, counting down.
TATTGGGCTAAGCGGCATCTCAAAGCGCATGAAACGGCGAGTAAAATGCGCTATTAAACTTCTACGGTAGGGCAAACAGGGACCCGATTAGATCATTTTATATTATGGTTAATTTAAGAATTCAGTGAAATTCTATCACATTTGTTCAATTTACGTCGTTCCTATTTCAGATAGCGTCCTAGGTTGAGCGGCATCTAAAAGCGCATGAAATGGCGAATAAAATGCACTATTAAACTTCTAGGCTACGGCGAACAGAGACCCGATTAGATCATTTTATATTATGGTTAAGATAAGATTTCAGGGAGATTCTATCACATCTGTTCAATTTACGTCGCTCCTATTTCAGATAGCGTATTCGGCTAAGCGGCATCTCAAAGCGCATAAAATGGCGAATAAAATGCACTATTAAACTACTAGGCTAGGGCGAACAGAGACCCGATTAGATCATTTTATATTTTGGTTGATATAAGAATTCTGCGAAATTCTATCACATTTGTTCAATTTACGTCGCTCCTATTTCAGATAGCTTATTGGGCTTAGCGGCATCTCAATCCGCATGAAATGTCGAGTATAATGCACTATTAAACTTCTAGGATAAGGTAAACAGAGACCCGATTAGATCATTTTACATTAAGGTTAATATAAGAATTCAACGAAATTCTATCACATTTGTTCAATTTACGTGAGCTTCTATTACAGATAGCTTATTGGGCTCAGCGGCATCTCAAAGCGCATGATGACGAGTGAAATGCACTATTAAACTTCTAGGGTAGGGCAAACAGAGACCCGATTAGGACATTTTATATTATGGTTAATTTAAGAATTCAGCAAAATTCTCTCACATTTGTTCAATTTACGTCGTTCCTATTTCAGATAGCGTCCTGGGCTAAGCGGCATCTAAAAGCGCATGAAATGGCGAGTATAATGCACTATTATACTTCTAGGATAAGGCAAACAGAGACCCGATTAGATCATTTTATATTACGGTTAATATAAGAATGCAGCGTGAATCTATCACATTTGTTCAAGTTACCACGCTCCTATTTCAGATAGCGTACTGGGCTAGGCGGCATCTTAAAGCACGTGGAATGGCGAGTAAAATGCACTACTAAACTTCTATGATAGGGCAATCAGAGACCCGAATAGATCATTTTATATTTTGTTTAATATAAGATTTCAGGGACATAGAATCACATTTGTACAATTTGCGTCGCTCCTTTTTCAGATAGCGTATTCAGCTAAGCGGCATCGCAAAGCGCATGAAGTGGCGAATAAAATGCACTATTAAACTTCTAGGCTAGGGCGAACAGTGACCCGATCAGATCATTTTACATTATGGTTAATAAAAGAATTCGCGGCATCACAAAGCGAGTGAAATGCACCATTAGACTTCTATGGTAGGGGGAACAGAGACCCGATTAGATCATTTTACATTAAGGTTAATATAAGGATTCACGGAAATTCTATCACATTTGTTCAATTTACGTCGCTCCTATTTCAGATAGCGTATTGGGCTAAGCGGCATCACAAAGCGCATGAAATGGCGAACAAAATGCACTAGTAAACATCTAGGCTATGGCGAACAGAGATCAGGTTAGATCATTTTATATTTTGGTTAACATAAGAATACTGCGAAATTCTATCACATTTGTTCAATTTACGTCGCTCCTATTTCAGATAGTTTATTGGGCTTAGCGGCATCTCAAAGCGCATGAAGTGACGAGTGAAATGCACTATTAAACTTCTAGGGTAGGGCGAACAGAGACCCGATTAGATCATTTTACATTAAGGTTAATATAAGAATTCAGGGAAATTCTATCACATTTGTTCAATTTACGTCGCTCCTATTTCAGATAGCGTATTGGGATACGCGGCATCTCAAAGCGCATGAAATGGCGAATAAAATGCACTATTAAACTTCTAGGATAAGGCAAACAGTGACCCGATTAGATCATTTTATATTACGATTAATATAATAATGCAGCGTGATTCTATCACATTTGTTTAATTTACGTCGCTCCAATTTCAGATAGCGTATTGGGCTAAGCGGCATCTCAAAGCGCATGAAATGGCGAATAAAATGCACTATTAAACTTCTAGGGTAAGGCAAACAGAGACCCGATTAGATCATTTTATATTACGGTTAATATAAGAATGCAGCGTGATTCTATCACATTTGTTCAATTTACGTCGCTCCTATTTCAGATAGCGTATTGGGCTAAGCGGCATCTCAAAGCGTGTGGAATGGCGAGTAAAATGCACTATTAACCTTCTATGATAGGGCAATCAGAGACCAGACCAGATCATTTTATACTTTGGTTAATATAAGAATTCAGCGTAATTCTATCACATTTGTTCAATTTACGTCGCTCCTATTTCAGATAGCGTATTGGGATAGGCGGCATCTCAAAGCGCATGAAATGACGAGTGAAATGCACTATTATACTTCTAGGGTAGGGCGAACAGAGACCCGAAGAGATCATTTTACATTAAGGTGAATATAAGAATGCAGCGTAATTCTGTCACATTTGTTCAACTTACGTCGCTCCTGTTTCAGATAGCGTATTGGGTTAAGCGTCATCTCAAAGCGCATGAAATGACGAGTGACATGCACTATTAAACTTCTAGGGTAGGGCGAACAGAGACCCGATTAGATCATTTTACGTTAAGGTTAATATAAGTATTCAGCGAGATTCTATCACACTTGTTCAATTTGCGTCGCTTCTATTTCAGACAGCGTACTGGGCTAGGCGGCATCTTAAAGCGCGTGGAATGGCGAGTAAAATGCACTATTAAAATTCTATGATAGGGCAATCAGAGACCCGATTAGATCATTTTATATTATGGTTAATTTAAGAATTCAGCGAAATTCTCTCACATTTGTTCAATTTACGTCGCTCCAATTTCAGATAGCGTATTGGGCTAAGCGGCATCTCAAAGCACATGAAATGGCGAATAAAATGCACTATTAAACTTCTAGGCTAGGGCGAACAGTGACCCGAGCAGATCATTTTACATTATGGTTAATAAAAGAATTCAGCGTAATTCTATCACTTTTGTTCAACTTACGTCGCTCCTATTTCAGATAGCGTATTGGGCTAAGCGGCATCTCAAAGCGCATGAAATGGCGAGTGAAATGCACTATTAGAGTTCTATGGTAGGGCGAACAGAGACCCGATTGTATCATTTTACATTAAGGTTAATATAAGAATTCACGGAAATTCTATCACATTTGTTCAATTTACGTCGTTCCTATTTCAGATAGCGTCCTAGGCTGAGCGGCATCTAAAAGCGCATGAAATGGCGAATAAAATGCACTATTAAACTTCTAGGCTACGGCGAACAGAGACCCGATTAGATCATTTTATATTATGGTTAAGATAAGATTTCAGGGAGATTCTATCACATCTGTTCAATTTACGTCGCTCCTATTTCAGATAGCGTATTCGGCTAAGCGGCATCTCAAAGCGCATAAAATGGCGAATAAAATGCACTATTAAACTACTAGGCTAGGGCGAACAGAGACCCGATTAGATCATTTTATATTTTGGTTAACATAAGAATACTGCGAAATTCTATCACATTTGTTCAATTTACGTCGCTCCTATTTCAGATAGCGTATTGGGCTAAGCGGCATCTCAAAGCGCATGAACTGGCGAGTAAAATGCGCTGTTAAACTTCTAGGGTAGGGCAAACGGAGAACCGATTAGATCATTTTATATTATGGTTAATTTAAGAATTCTGCCAAATTCTATCACATTTGTTCAATTTACGTCGCTCCTATTTCAGATAGCGTACTGGGCTAGGCGGCATCTTAAAGCGCGTGGAATGGCGACTGAAATTCACTATTAAACTTCTATGATAGGGCAATCAGAGACCAGACTAGATCATTTTATACTTTGGTTAATATAAGAATTCAGCGAAATTCTATCACATTTGTTCAATTTACGTCGCTCCTATTTCAGATAGCGTATTGGGCTAGGCGGCATCTCAAAGCGCATGAAATGACGAGTGAAATGCACTATTATACTTCTAGGGTAGGGCGAACAGAGACCCGAAGAGATCATTTTACATTAAGGTGAATATAAGAATGCAGCGTAATTCTGTCACATTTGTTCAACTTACGTCGCTCCTGTTTCAGATAGCGTATTGGGTTAAGCGTCATCTCAAAGCGCATGAAATGACGAGTGACATGCACTATTAAACTTCTAGGGTAGGGCGAACAGAGACCCGATTAGATCATTTTACATTAAGGTTAATATAAGTATTCAGCGAGATTCTATCACACTTGTTCAATTTGCGTCGCTTCTATTTCAGACAGCGTACTGGGCTAGGCGGCATCTTAAAGCGCGTGGAATGGCGAGTAAAATGCACTATTAACCTTCTATGATAGGGCAATCAGAGACTAGATTAGATCATTTTATACTTTGGTTAATATAAGGATTCAGCGAAATTCTATCACATTTGTTCAATTTACGTCGCTCCTATTTCAGATAGCGTATTGGGCTAAGCGGCATCTCAAAGCGCATGAAATGACGAGTGAAATGCACTATTCAACTTCTAGGGTAGGGCAAACAGGGACCCGATTAGATCATTTTATATTATGGTTAATTTAAGAATTCAGCAAAATTCTATCACATTTGCTCAATTTACGTCGCTCCTATTTCAGATAGCGTACTGGGCTAGGCGGCATCTCAAAGCGCATGAAATGGCGAGTAAAATGCGCTATTAAACTTCTAGGATAAGGCAAACAGAGACCCGATTAGATCATTTTATATTACGGTTAATATAAGAATTCAGCGTAATTCTATCACATTTGTTCAAGTTACGTCGCTCCTATTTCAGATAGCGTACTGGGCTAGGCGGCATCTTAAAGCGCGTGGAATGGCGAGCAAAATGCACTACTAATCTTCTATGATAGGGCAATCAGTGACCCGATTAGATCATTTTATATTTTGATTAATATAAGATTTCAGGGAAATTCTATCACATTTGTTCAATTTACGTCGCTCCTATTTCAGATGGCGTATTGGGCTAAGCGGGATCTCAAAGCGCATGAAATGGCGAGTGAAATGCACTATTAGACTTCTATGGTAGGGCGAACAGAGACCCGATTAGATCATTTTACATTAATGTTAATACAAGGATTCACGGAAATTCTATCACATTTGTTCAATTTACGTCGCTCCTATTTCAGATAGCGTATTCGGCTAAGCGGCATCTCAAAGCGCATGAAATGGCGAATAAAATGCACTATTAAACTTCTAGGCTAGGGCGCACAGAGACCCGATTAGATCATTTTACATTAAGGTTACTATAAGAATTCACGGAAATTCTATCACATTTGTTCAATTGACGTCGCTCCTATTTCAGATAGCGTATTGGGCTATGCGGCATCTCAAAGCACATGCAATGGCGAGTAAAATGCACTATTAAACTCCTACGGTAGGGCAAACAGAGACCCGATTAGATCATTTTATATTATGGTTAATTTAAGAATTCAGTGAAATTCTATCACATTTGTTCAATTTACGTCGTTCCTATTTCAGATAGCGTCCTAGGCTAAGCGGCATCTAAAAGCGCATGAAATGGCGAATAAAATGCACTATTAAACTTCTAGGCTACGGCGAACAGAGACCCGATTAGATCATTTTATATTATGGTTAAGATAAGATTTCAGGGAGATTCTATCACATCTGTTCAATTTACGTCGCTCCTATTTCAGATAGCGTATTCGGCTAAGCGGCATCTCAAAGCGCATAAAATGGCGAATAAAATGCACTATTAAACTACTAGGCTAGTGCGAACAGAGACCCGATTAGATCATTTTATATTTTGGTTAATATAAGAATTCTGCGAAATTCTATCACATTTGTTCAATTTACGTCGCTCCTATTTCAGATAGCTTATTGGGCTTAGCGGCATCTCAATCCGCATGAAATGCCGAGTATAATGCACTGTTAAACTTCTAGGATAAGGTAAACAGAGACCCGATTAGATCATTTTACATTAAGGTTAATATAAGAATTCAACGAAATTCTATCACATTTGTTCAATTTACGTCGCTTCTATTACAGATAGCGTCCTGGGCTAAGCGGCATCTAAAAGCGCATGAAATGGGGAGTATAATGCACTATTATACTTCTAGGATAAGGCAAACAGAGACCCGATTAGATCGTTTTATATTACGGTTAATATAAGAATTCAGCGTAATTCTATCACATTTGTTCATCTTACGTCGCTCCTATTTTAGATAGCCTACTGGGCTAGGCAGCATCTTAAAGCGCGTGGAAGGGCGAGTAAAATGCACTACTAAACTTTTATGATAGAGCAATCAGAAACCCGATTAGATCATTTTATATTATGGTTAATTTAAGAATTCAGCAAAATTCTATCACATTCGTTCAACTTACGTCGCTCCTATTTCAGATAGCGTACTGGGCTAGGCGGCACCTTAAAGCGCGTGGAATGACGAGTAAAATGCACAACTTAACTTCTCTGATAGGGCAATCAGAGACCCGATTAGATCATTTTATATTTTGTTTACTTTAAGATTTCACGGAAATTCTATCACATTTGTTCAATTTACGTCGCTCCTATTTCAGATAGCGTATTGGGCTATGCGGCATCTCAAAGCGCATGAAATGGCGAGTAAAATGCACTATTAAACTTCTAGGGTAGGGCAAACAGAGACCCGATGAGATCATTTTATATTATGGTTAATTTAAGAATTCAGCGAAATTCTATCACATTTGTTGAATTTACGTCGCTCCTATTTCAGATAGCGTATTGGGCTAAGCGGCCTCTCAAAGCGCATGAAATGGCGAGTAAAATGCGCTATTAAACTTCTAGGATAAGGCAAACGGAGACCCGATTAGTTCATTTTATATTACGGTTAATATAAGAATTCAGCGTAATTCTATCACATTTGTTCATCTTACGTCGCTCCTATTTTAGATAGCCTACTGGGCTAGGCAGCATCTTAAAGCGCGTGGAAGGGCGAGTAAAATGCACTACTAAACTTTTATGATAGAGCAATCAGAAACCCGATTAGATCATTTTATATTATGGTTAATTTAAGAATTCAGCAAAATTCTATCACATTTGTTCAGTTTACGTCGCTCCTATTTCGGATAGCGTACTGGGCTAGGCGGCATCCTAAAGCGCGTGGAGTGGCGAGTAAAATGCACTATTAATCTTCTATGATAGGGCAATCAGAGACCCGATTAGATCGTTTTATATTTTGTTTAATATAAGATTTCAGGGAAATTCTATCACATTTGTTCAATTTACGTCGCTCCTAATTCAGATAGCGTATTGGGCAAAGCGGCATCTCAAAGCGCATGAAATGGCGAGTAAAATGCACTATTAAACTCCTAGGGTAGGGCAAACAGAGACCCGATTGGATCATTTTATATTATGGTTAATTTAAGAATTCAGCAAGATTCTATCACATTTGTTGAATTTACGTAGCTCCTATTTCAGATAGCGTACTGGGCTAGGCGGCATCTTAAAGCGCGTGGAATGGCGAGTAAAATGCACTATTAAACTTCAATGATAGGGCAGTCAGAGACCAGATTAGATCATTTTATATTTTGTTTAATATAAGATTTCAGGGAAATCCTATCACATTTGTTCTATTTACGTCGCTCCTATTTCAGTCAGCGTATTGGGCTAAGCGGCATCTCAAAGCGCATGAAATGGCGAATAAAATGCACTATTAAACTTCTAGGGTAGGGCAAACAGAGACCCGATTAGATCATTTTATATTACGGTTAATATAAGAATTCAGCGTAATTCTATCACATTTCCTCAAATTACGTCGCTCCTATTTCAGATAGCGTACTGGGCTGGCCGGTATCTCAAAGCGCATGAAATGGCGAGTAAAATGCACTATTAAACTTCTAGGGTAGGGCAAACAGAGACCCGATTAGATCATTTTATATTATGGTTAATTTAAGAATTAAGCAAGTTTCTATCACATTTGTTGGATTTACGTCGCTCCTATTTCAGATAGCGTACTGGGCTAGGCGGCATCCTAAAGCGCGTGGAGTGGCGAGTAAAATGCGCTATTAATCTTCTATGATAGGGCAATGAGAGACCCGACTACATCATTTTATATTTTGGTTAATATAAGAATTCAGTGAAATTCTATCACATTTGTTCAATTTACGTCGCTCCTATTTCAGATGGCGTATTGGGCTAAGCGGGATCTCAAAGCGCATGAAATGGCGAGTGATATGCACTACTAATCTTTTATGATACGGCAATCAGAGACCCGATTAGATCATTTTATCTTTTGATTAATATAAGACTTCAGGGAAATTCTATCACATTTGTTCAATTTACGTCGCTCCTATTTCAGATAGCGTATTGTGCTAAGGGCATCTCAAAGCGCATGAAATGGCAAGTAAAATGCACTATTAAACTTCTAGGGTAGGGCAATCAGTGACCCGATTAGATCATTTTATATTATAGTTAATTTAAGAATTCAGCGAAATTCTATCACATTTGTTCAACTGACGTCGCTCCTATTTCAGATAGCGTATTGGGCTAAGCGGCATCTCAAAGCGCATGAAATGGCGAGTGAAATGCACTATTAGACTTCTATGGTAGGGCGAACAGAGACCCGATTAGATGATTTTACATTAAGGTTAATATAAGAATTCACGGAAATTCTATCTCATTTGTTCAATTTACGTCGCTCCTATTTCAGATAGCGTATTAGGCTATGCGGCATCTCAAAGCGCATGAAATGGCGAATAAAATTCACTATTAAACTTCTAGGGCAGGGCAAACAGAGACCCGATTAGATCATTTTATATTACGATTAATATAAGAATTCAGCGTAATACTATCACATTTGTTCATCTTACGTCGCTCCTATTTCAGATAGCGTACTGGACTAGGCGGCATCTTAAAGCGCGTGGAAGGGCGAGTAAAATGCACTACTAAACTTCTATGATAGAGCAATCAGAGACCCGATTAGATCATTTTATATTTTGTTTATCATAAGATTTCAGGGAAATAGTATCACATTTGTTCAATTTGCGTCGCTCCTTTTTCAGATAGCGTATTCGGCTAAGCGGCATCTCAAAGCGCATGAAGTGGCAAATAAAATGCACTATTAAACTTCTAGGCTAGGGCGAACACAGACCCGATCAGATCATTTTATATTTTGGTTAATATAAGAATTCAGTGAAATTCTATCACATTTGTTCAATTTACGTCGCTCCTATTTCAGATAGCGTATTGGGCAAAGCGGCATCTCAAAGCGTATGAAATGGCGAATAAAATGCACTATTAAAGTTCTAGACTCGGGCGGACAGAGATCCGATTAGATCATTTTACATTATGGTTAATAAAAGAATTCAGCGAAATTCTATCACATTTGTTCAACTTACGTCGCTCCTATTTCAGATAGCGTATTGGTTTAAGCGGCATCACAAACCGCATGAAATGGCGAGTGAAATGCACCATTAGACTTCTATGGTAGGGCGAACAGAGACCCGATTAGATCATTTTACATTAAGGTTAATATAAGGATTCACGGAAATTCTATCACATTTGTTCAATTTACGTCGCTCCTATTTCAGATAGCGTATTGGGCTATGCGGCATCCCAAAGCGCATGAAATGGCGAGTAAAATGCACTACTAAACTTCTATGGTAGGGCGAACAGAGACCCGATTAGATCATTTTACATTAAGGTTAATATAAGGACTCACGGAAATTCTATCACATTTGTTCAAATTACGTCGCTCCTATTTCAGACAGCGTATTGGGCTATGCGGCATCTGAAAGCGCATGAAACGGCGAGTAAAATGCACTATTAAACTTCTAGGGTAGGGCAAACAGAGACCCGATGAGATCATTTTATATTACGGTTAATTTAAGAATTCAGCGAAATTCTATCACATTTGTTCAATTTACGTCGCTCCTATTTCAGATAGCGTATTGGGCTAAGCGGCCTCTCTAAGCGCATGAAATGGCGAGTAAAATGCGCTATTAAACTTTTAGGATAAGGCAAACGGAGACCCGATTAGATCATTTTATATTACGGTTAATATAAGAATTCAGCGTAATTCTATCACATTTGTTCATCTTACGTCGTTCCTATTTCAGATAGCGTACTGGGCTAGGAGGCATCTTAAAGCGCGTGGAAGGGCGAGTAAAATGCACTACTAAACTTCTATGATAGAGCAATCAGAGACCCGATTAGATCATTTTATATTTTGTTGAATATAAGATTTCAGGGAAATTCTATCACATTTGTTCAATTTACGTTGCTCCTATTTCAGATAGCTTATTGGGCTAAGCGGCATCTGAAGGCGCATGAAGTGTCGAGTAAAATGCACTATTAAACTTCTAGGGTAGGGCAAACACAGACCCGATTAGATCATTTTATATTATGGTTAATTTAAGAATTCAGCGAAATTCTATCACATTTGTTCAATTTACGTCGTTCCTATTTCAGATAGCGTATTGTGCTAAGCGGCATCTCAAAGCGCATGAAATGGCAAGTAAAATGCACTATTAAACTTCTAGGGTAGGGCAATCAGTGACCCGATTAGATCATTTTATATTATAGTTAATTTAAGAATTCAGCGAAATTCTATCACATTTGTTCAATTTACGTCGCTCCTATTTCAGATAGCGTATTGGGCTATGTGGCATCTTAACGCGCTCGGAATGTCGAGTAAAATGCACTATTATACTTCTATGCTAGGGCAATCAGAGACCCGATTAGATCATTTTATATTTTGGTTAATATAAGAATTCAGTGAAATTCTATCACATTTGTTCAATTTACGTCGCTCCTATTTCAGATAGCGTATTCGGCTAAGCGGCATCTCAAAGAGTGTGGAATGGCGAGTAAAATGCACTATTAACCTTCTATGATAGGGCAATCAGAGACCAGACTAGATCATTTTATACTTTGGTTAATATAAGAATTCATCGAAATTCTATCACATTTGTTCAATTTACGTCGCTCCTATTTCAGATAGCGTATTGGGCTATGCGGCATCTCAAAGCGCATGAAATGACGAGTGAAATGCACTATTATACTTCTAGGGTAGGGCGAACAGAGACCCGAAGAGATCATTTTACATTAAGGTGAATATAAGAATGCAGCGTAATTCTGTCACATTTGTTCAACTTACGTCGCTCCTATTTCAGATAGCGTATTGGGTTAAGCGTCATCTCAAAGCGCATGAAATGACGAGTGACATGCACTATTAAACTTCTATGATAGGGCAATCAGAGACCCGATTAGATCATTTTATATTTTGTTTAATACAAGATTTCAGGGATATTCTATCACATTTGTTCAATTTACGTCGCTCCTATTTCAGATAGCGTATTGGGCTAAGCGGCAACTGAAAGCGCATGAAATGACGAGTGAAATGCACTATTAAACTTCTAGGCTAGGGCGAACAGAGACCCGATTAGATCATTTTACATTCTGGTTAATAAAATAATTCAGCGAAATTCTATCACATTTGTTCAACTTTCGTTGCTCCTATTTCAGATAGCGTATTGGGATAAGCGGCATCTCAAAGCGCATGAAATGGCGAGTAAAATGCACTATTAAACTTCTAGGGTAGGGCAAACAGAGACCCGATTAGATCATTTTATATTATGGTTAATTTAAGAATTCAGCAAAATTCTATCACATTGTTCAGTTTACGTCGCTCCTATTTCAAATAGCGTACTGGGCTAGGCGGCAACATAAAGCGCGTGGAATGGCGAGTAAAATGCACTATTAGACTTCTATGATAGGGTAATCTTTGACCCGATTAGATCATTTTATATTATAGTTCATTTAAGAATTCAGCGAAATTCTATCACATTTGTTCAATTTACGTCGCTCCTATTTCAGATAGCGTATTCGGCTAAGCGGCATCTGAAGGCGCATGAAATGGCGAGTAAAATGCACTATTGAACTTCTAGGGTAGGGCAAACAGATACCTGATTAGATCATTTTATATTTTGGTTAATATAAGAATTCACCGAAATTCTATCACATTTGTTCAACTTACGTCGCTCCTATTTCAGATAGCGTATTGGGCTAAGCGGCATCTCAAAGCGCATGAAATGACGAGTGAAATGCACTATTAATCATCAAGGGTAGGGCGAACAGAGGCCCGATTAGAACATTTTACATTAAGGTTAATATAAGAATTCAGCGAAATTCTCTCACATTTGTTCAATTTACGTCGCTCCTATTACAGATAGCTTATTGGGCTAAGCGGCATCTCAAAGCGCATGAAATGACGAGTGAAATGCACTAATAAACTTCTAGGGTACGGCGAACTAAGATCCGATTAGATCATTTTACATTAAGGTTAATATAAGAATTCAGCGAAATTCTATCACATTTGTTCAATTTACGTCGCTCATATTTCAGATAGCATATTGGGCTAAGCGGCATCTGAAAGCGCACGAAATGGCGAGTAAAATGCCCTATTAAACTTCTAGGGTAGGGCAAACAGAGACCTGATTAGATCATTTTATATTTTGGTTAATATAAGAATTCACCGAAATTCTATCACATTTGTTCAACTTACGTCGCTCCTATTTCAGATAGCGTATTGGGCTAAGCGGCATCTCAAAGCGCATGAAATGACGAGTGAAATGCACTATTAATCATCAAGGGTAGGGCGAACAGAGGCCCGATTAGAACATTTTACATTAAGGTTAATATAAGAATTCAGCGAAATTCTCTCACATTTGTTCAATTAACGTCGCTCCTATTTCAGATAGCTTATTGGGCAAAGCGGCATCTCAAAGCGCAAGAAATGGCGAGTAAAATGCACTACTAAACTTCTAGGGTAGGCCAAACAGAGACCCGATTAGATCATTTTATGTTATGGTTAATTTAAGAATTCAGCGAAATTCTATCACATTTGTTCAATTTACGTCGCCCCTATTTCAGATAGCGTATTGGGCTAAGCGGCATCTTAAAGCGCGTGGAATGGCGAGTAAAATGCACTATTAAACTTCTATGATAGGGCGAACAGAGACCCGATTAGATCATTTTACAATATGGTTCATAAAAGAATTCAGCGTAATTCTATCACATTTGTTCAACGTACGTCGCTCCTATTTCAGATAGCGTACTGGGCTAGACGGCATCTTAAAGCGCGTGGAATGGCGGGTAAAATGCACTATTAAACTTCTATGATAGGGCTATCAGAGACAAGATTAGATCATTTTATATTTTGGTTAATATAAGAATTCAGCGAAATTCTATCACATTTGTTCAACTTACGTCGCTCCTATTTCAGATAGCGTATTGGGCTAAGCGGCATCTCAAAGCGCATGAAATGACGAGTGAAATGCACTATTAAACTTCTAGGATAAGGCAAACAGAGACCCGATTAGATCATTTTATATTTTGGTTACTATAAGAATTCAGCGAAATACTATCACATTTGTTCAATTTACGTCGCTCCTATTTCAGATAGCTTATTGGGCTAAGCGGCATCTCAAAGCGCATGAAATGACGAGTGAAATGCACTATTAAACTTCTAGGGTACGGCGAACAAAGATCCGATTAGATCATTTTACATTAAGGTTAATATAAGAATTTAGCGAAATTCTATCACATTTGTTCAATTTACGTCGCTCATATTCCAGATAGCATATTGGGCTAAGCGGCATCTGAAAGCGCACGAAATGGCGAGTAAAATGCCCTATTAAACTTCTAGGGTAGGGCAAACAGAGACCGGATAAGATCATTTCATATTATGATTAATTTAAGAATTCAGCGAAACTCTATCATATTTGTTCAATTTACGTCGCTCCTATTTCAGATAGCGTATTGGGCTAAGCGGCATCTCAAAGCACATGAAATGGCGAGTAAAATGCACTATTAAACTTCTAGGGTAGGTCGAACAGATACCCGATTAGATCATTTTATATTATGGTTAATTTAAGAATTCAGTGAAATTCTTTCACACTTGTTCAATTTACGTCGCTCCTATTTCAGATAGCGTATTGGGCTAAGCGGCATTTCAAAGCGCATGAAATTGCGAGTAAAATGCCCTATTAAACTTCTGGGATAAGTCAAACAGAGACCCGATTAGATCATTTTATATTATGGTTAATTTAAGATGTCAGCAAAATTTTATCACATTTGTTCAATTTACGTCGCTCCTATTTCAGATAGCGTACTGGGCTAGGCGGCATCTTAAAGCGCGTGGAATGGCCAGTAGAATGCACTACTAAACTTCAATGATAGGGCAATCAGAGACCCGATTAGATCATTTTATATTTTGTTTAATATAAGATTTCAGGGAAATTCTATCACATTTGTTCAATTTACGTCGCTTCTATGTCAGATAGCGTGTTGGGCTAAGCGGCATCTCAAAGCGCATGAAATGGCGAGTAAAATGCAATACTAAACTTCTGGGATAAGGCAAACAGAGACCCGATTAGATCATTTTATATTTTGGTTCATATAAGTATTCAGCGAAATTCTATCACATTTGTTCAACTTACGTCGCTCCTATTTCAGATAGCGTATTGGGATAAGCGGCATCTCAAAGCGCATGAAATGGCGAGTAAAATGCACAATTAAACTACTAGGGTAGGGCAAACAGAGACCCGATTAGATCATTTTATATTGTGGTTAATTTAAGCATTCAGCAAAATTCTATCACATTTGTTCAATTTACGTCGCTCCTATTTCAGATAGCGTATTGGGCTAAGCGGCATCTCAAAGCGCATGAAATGGCGAGTAAAATGCACTATCAAACTTCTAGGATAAGGCAAACAGAGACCCGATTAGATCATTTTATATTACGGTTAATATAAGAATTCAGCGTAATTCTATCACATTTGTTCAACTTACGTCGCTCCTATTTCAGGTAGCGTACTGGGCTAGGCGGCACCTTAAAGCGCGTGGAATGGCGCGTGAAATGCACAATTAGACTTCTATGGTAGGGCGAACAGAGACACGATTAGATCATTTTACATTAAGCTTAATATAAGAATTCAGGGAAATTCTATCACATTTGTTCAATTTACGTCGCTCCTATTCCAGATAGCGTATTGGGCTATGCGGCAGCTTAAAGCACATGAAATGGCGAGTAAAATGCACTATCAAACGTCTATGATAGGGCAAACAGAGGCCCGATTACATCATTTTATATTACGGTTAATATAAGAATTCAGCGTAATTCTATCACATTTGTTCAACTTACGTAGCTCCTATTTCAGATACCATACTGGGCTAGGCGGCATCATAAAGCGCGTGGAATGGCGAGTACAATGCACTACTAAACTTCTATGATAGGGAAATCAGAGACCCGATTAGATCATTTTATATTTTGTTTAATATAAGATTTCAGGGAAATTCTATCGCATTTGTTCAATTTACGTCGCTCCTATTTCAGATAGCGTATTCGGCTATGCGGCATCTCAAAGCGCATGAAATGGCGAATAAAATGCACTCTTAAACTTCTATGATAGGGCAAACAGAGGCCCGATTACATCATTTTATATTACGGTTAATATAAGATTTCAGGGAAATTCTATCGCATTTGTTCAATTTGCGTCGCTCCTATTTCAGATAGCGTATTGGGCTAAGCGGCATCTCAAAGCGCATGAAATGGAGAATAAAATGCACTATTAAACTTCTAGGCTAGAGACAACAGAGACCCGATTAGATCATTTTACATTATGGTTCATAAAAGAATTCAGCGCAATTCTATCACATTTTTTCGACTTACGTCGCTCCTATTTCAGATAGCGTATTGGGCTAAGCGGCAGCTCAAAGCGCATGAAATGGCGAGTAAAATGCAATATTAAGCTTCTAGGGTACGGCAAACAGACACCCGATTAGATCATTTTATATTATGGTTAATTTAAGAATTCAGCAAAATTCTATCACATTTGTTCAATTTACGTCGCTCCTATTTCAGATAGCGTATTGGGCTAAGCGGCATCTCAAAGCGCATGAAATGGCGAGTCAAATGCACTATTAAACTTCTAGGGCAGGGCAAGCAGAGACCCGATTACATCATCTAATATTATGGTTAATTTAAGAATTCAGCAAAATTCTATCACATTTGTTCAATTTACGTCGCTCCTATTTCAGATAGCGTATTGGGCTAAGCGGCATCTCAAAGCGCATGAAATGGCGAGTAAAATGCACTATCAAACTTCTAGGATAAGGCAAACAGAGACCCGATTAGATCATTTTATATTACGGTTAATATAAGAATTCAGCGTAATTCTATCACATTTGTTCAACTTACGTCGCTCCTATTTCAGGTAGCGTATTGGGCTAGGCGGCATCTCAAAGCGCATGAAACGACGAGTGAAATGCACTATTAAACTTCTAGGGTAGGGCAATCAGTGACCCGATTAGATCATTTTATATTATAGTTAATTTAAGAATTCAGCGAAATTCTATCACATTTGTTCCATTTACGTCGCTCCTATTTCAGATAGCGTATTGGGCTAAGCGGCATCTCTAAGCGCATGAAATGGCGAGTAAAATGCAATACTAAACTTCTAGGATAAGGCAAACAGAGACCCGATTAGATCATTTTATATTACGGTTAATATAAGAATTCAGCGTAATTCTATCACATTTGTTCAACTTACGTCGCTCCTAATTTAGATAGCGTACTGAGCTAGGCGGCATCTTAAAGCGCGTGGAATGGCGAGTAAAATGCACTGCTAAACTTCTATGATAGGGCAATCAGAGACCCGATTAGATCATTTTATATTTTGTTTAATATAAGATTTCAGGGAAATTCTATCACATTTGTTCAATTTACGTAGCTCCTATTTCAGATAGCGTATTGGGCTAAGCGGCATCTCAAAGCGCATGAAATGGCGAGTAAAATGCACTATTAGATTTCTATGGTAGGGCGTACAGAGACCCGATTAGATCATTTTATATTATGGTTAATTTAAGAATTCAGCAAAATTCTATCACATTTGTTCAATTTACGTCGCTCCTATTTCAGATAGCGTATTGGGATAAGCGGCATCTCAAAGCGCATGAAATGGCGAGTAAAATGCACAATTAAACTACTAGGGTAGGGCAAACAGAGACCCGATTAGATCATTTTATATTGTGGTAAATTTAAGCATTCAGCAAAATTCTATCACATTTGTTCAATTTACGTCGCTCCTATTTCAGATAGCGTATTGGGCTAAGCGGCATCTCAAAGCGCATGAAATGGCGAGTAAAATGCACTATCAAACTTCTAGGATAAGGCAAACAGAGACCGGATTAGATCATTTTATATTACGGTTAATATAAGAATTCAGCGTAATTCTATCACATTTGTTCAACTTACGTCGCTCCTATTTCAGGTTGCGTACTGGGCTAGGCGGCATCTTAAAGCGCGTGGAATGGCGAGTAAAATGCACTATTAAACTTCTAGGATAAGGCAAACAGAGACCTGATTAGATCATTTTATATTACGGTTAATATAAGAATTCGGCGTAATTCTATCACATTTGTTCAATTTACGTCGCTGCTATTCCAGATAGCTTATTGTGCTTAGCGGCATCTCAAAGCGCATGAAATGACGAGTGAAATGCACTATTAAACTTCTAGGGTAGGGCAAACAGAGACCCGATTAGATCATTTTATATTATGGTTAATTTAAGAATTCAGCGAAATTCTATCACATTTGTTCAATTTACGTCGCTCCTATTTCAGATAGCGTATTGGGCTAAGCGGCATCTGAAGGCGCATGAAATGGCGAGTAAAATGCACTATTGAACTTCTAGGGTAGGGCAAACAGATACCCGATTAAATCATTTTATATTATGATTAATTTAAGATGTCAGCAAAATTTTATCACACTTGTTCAATTTACGTCGCTCCTATTTCAGATGGCGTACTGGGCTAGGCGGAATCTTGAAGCGCGTGGAATGGCGAGTAAAGTGCACTACTAAACTTCTATGGTAGGGCGAACAGAGACCCGATTAGATCATTTTATATTATGGTTAATTTAAGAATTCAGCAAAATTCGATCACTCTTGTTCAATTTACGTCGCTCGTATTTCAGATAGCGTACTGGGCTAGGCGGCATCTTAAAGCGCGTGGAATGGCGAGTAAAATGCACTATTAAACTTCTAGGCTAGGGCTATCAGAGACAAGATTAGATCATTTTATATTTTGGTTAATATAAGAATTCAGCGAAATTCTATCACATTTGTTCAACTTACGTCGCTCCTATTTCAGATAGCGTATTGGGCTAAGCGGCATCTCAAAGCGCATGAAATGACGAGTGAAATGCACTATTGAACTTCTAGGGTACGGCGAACTAAGATCCGATTAGATCATTTTACTTTAAGGTTAATATAAGAATTCAGCGAAATTCTATCACATTTGTTCAATTAACGTCGCTCCTATTTCAGATAGCATATTGGGCTAAGCGGCATCTGAAAGCGCACGAAATGGCGAGTAAAATGCCCTATTAAACTTCTAGGGTAGGGCAAACAGAGACCCGATTAGAACACTTTACATTAAGGTTAATATAAGAATTCAGCGAAAGTCTCTCGCATTTGTTCAATTTACGTCGCTGATATTTCAGATAGCGTCTTGGGCTAAGCGGCATCTCAATGCGCATGAAATGGCGAGTAAAATGCACTATTAAACTTCTAGGATAAGGCAAACAGAGACCCGATTCGATCATTTTATGTTACGGTTAATATAAGAATTCAGCGTAATTCTATCACATTTGTTCAATTTACGTCGCTCCAATTTCAGATAGCGTACTGGGCTAGGCGGCATCTTAAAGCGTGTGGATAGGCGAGCTAAATGCACTATCAAACTTCTATGATAGGGCAATCAGAGACCCGACTAGTTCATTTTATATTTTGGTTAATATAAGAATTCAGCGAAATTCTATTACATTTGTTCAATTTACGTCGCTCCTATTTCAGATAGCTTATTGGGCTAAGCGGCATCTCAAAGCGCATGAAATGACGAGTGAAATGCACTATTAAACTTCTATTGTACGGCGAACTAAGATCCGATTAGATCATTTTACATTAAGGTTAATATAAGAATTCAGCGAAATTCTATCACATTTGTTCAATTTACGTCGCTCATATTTCAGATAGCATATTGGGCTAAGCGGCATCTGAAAGCGCACGAAATGGCGAGTAAAATGCCCTATTAAACTTCTAGGGTAGGGCAAACAGAGACCTGATTAGATCATTTTATATTTTGGTTAATATACGAATTCACCGAAATTCTATCACATTTGTTCAACTTACGTCGCTCCTATTTCAGATAGCGTATTGGGCTAAGCGGCATCTCAAAGCGCATGAAATGACGAGTGAAATGCACTATTAATCATCAAGGGTAGGGCGAACAGAGGCCCGATTAGAACATTTTACATTAAGGTTAATATAAGAATTCAGCGAAATTCTCTCACATTTGTTCAATTAACGTCGCTCCTATTTCAGATAGCTTTTTGGGCAAAGCGGCATCTCAAAGCGCAAGAAATGGCGAGTAAAATGCACTACTAAACTTCTAGGGTAGGCCAAACAGAGACCCGATTAGATCATTTTATGTTATGGTTAATTTAAGAATTCAGCGAAATTCTATCACATTTGTTCAATTTACGTCGCCCCTATTTCAGATAGCGTACTGGGCTAGGCGGCACCTTAAAGCGCGTGGAATGACGAGTAAAATGCACAACTTAACTTCTCTGATAGGGCAATCAGAGACCCGATTAGATCATTTTATATTTTGTTTACTTTAAGATTTCACGGAAATTCTATCACATTTGTTCAATTTACGTCGCTCCTATTTCAGATAGCGTATTGGGCTATGCGGCATCTCAAAGCGCATGAAATGGCGAGTAAAATGCACTATTAAACTTCTAGGGTAGGGCAAACAGAGACCCGATGAGATCATTTTATATTATGGTTAATTTAAGAATTCAGCGAAATTCTATCACATTTGTTGAATTTACGTCGCTCCTATTTCAGATAGCGTATTGGGCTAAGCGGCCTCTCAAAGCGCATGAAATGGCGAGTAAAATGCGCTATTAAACTTCTAGGATAAGGCAAACGGAGACCCGATTAGTTCATTTTATATTACGGTTAATATAAGAATTCAGCGTAATTCTATCACATTTGTTCATCTTACGTCGCTCCTATTTTAGATAGCCTACTGGGCTAGGCAGCATCTTAAAGCGCGTGGAAGGGCGAGTAAAATGCACTACTAAACTTTTATGATAGAGCAATCAGAAACCCGATTAGATCATTTTATATTATGGTTAATTTAAGAATTCAGCAAAATTCTATCACATTTGTTCAGTTTACGTCGCTCCTATTTCGGATAGCGTACTGGGCTAGGCGGCATCCTAAAGCGCGTGGAGTGGCGAGTAAAATGCACTATTAATCTTCTATGATAGGGCAATCAGAGACCCGATTAGATCGTTTTATATTTTGTTTAATATAAGATTTCAGGGAAATTCTATCACATTTGTTCAATTTACGTCGCTCCTAATTCAGATAGCGTATTGGGCAAAGCGGCATCTCAAAGCGCATGAAATGGCGAGTAAAATGCACTATTAAACTCCTAGGGTAGGGCAAACAGAGACCCGATTGGATCATTTTATATTATGGTTAATTTAAGAATTCAGCAAGATTCTATCACATTTGTTGAATTTACGTAGCTCCTATTTCAGATAGCGTACTGGGCTAGGCGGCATCTTAAAGCGCGTGGAATGGCGAGTAAAATGCACTATTAAACTTCAATGATAGGGCAGTCAGAGACCAGATTAGATCATTTTATATTTTGTTTAATATAAGATTTCAGGGAAATCCTATCACATTTGTTCTATTTACGTCGCTCCTATTTCAGTCAGCGTATTGGGCTAAGCGGCATCTCAAAGCGCATGAAATGGCGAATAAAATGCACTATTAAACTTCTAGGGTAGGGCAAACAGAGACCCGATTAGATCATTTTATATTACGGTTAATATAAGAATTCAGCGTAATTCTATCACATTTCCTCAAATTACGTCGCTCCTATTTCAGATAGCGTACTGGGCTGGCCGGTATCTCAAAGCGCATGAAATGGCGAGTAAAATGCACTATTAAACTTCTAGGGTAGGGCAAACAGAGACCCGATTAGATCATTTTATATTATGGTTAATTTAAGAATTAAGCAAGATTCTATCACATTTGTTGGATTTACGTCGCTCCTATTTCAGATAGCGTACTGGGCTAGGCGGCATCCTAAAGCGCGTGGAGTGGCGAGTAAAATGCACTATTAATCTTCTATGATAGGGCAATCAGAGACCCGACTACATCATTTTATATTTTGGTTAATATAAGAATTCAGTGAAATTCTATCACATTTGTTCAATTTACGTCGCTCCTATTTCAGATGGCGTATTGGGCTAAGCGGGATCTCAAAGCGCATGAAATGGCGAGTGATATGCACTACTAATCTTTTATGATACGGCAATCAGAGACCCGATTAGATCATTTTATCTTTTGATTAATATAAGACTTCAGGGAAATTCTATCACATTTGTTCAATTTACGTCGCTCCTATTTCAGATAGCGTATTGTGCTAAGGGCATCTCAAAGCGCATGAAATGGCAAGTAAAATGCACTATTAAACTTCTAGGGTAGGGCAATCAGTGACCCGATTAGATCATTTTATATTATAGTTAATTTAAGAATTCAGCGAAATTCTATCACATTTGTTCAACTGACGTCGCTCCTATTTCAGATAGCGTATTGGGCTAAGCGGCATCTCAAAGCGCATGAAATGGCGAGTGAAATGCACTATTAGACTTCTATGGTAGGGCGAACAGAGACCCGATTAGATGATTTTACATTAAGGTTAATATAAGAATTCACGGAAATTCTATCTCATTTGTTCAATTTACGTCGCTCCTATTTCAGATAGCGTATTAGGCTATGCGGCATCTCAAAGCGCATGAAATGGCGAATAAAATTCACTATTAAACTTCTAGGGTAGGGCAAACAGAGACCCGATTAGATCATTTTATATTACGATTAATATAAGAATTCAGCGTAATACTATCACATTTGTTCATCTTACGTCGCTCCTATTTCAGATAGCGTACTGGACTAGGCGGCATCTTAAAGCGCGTGGAAGGGCGAGTAAAATGCACTACTAAACTTCTATGATAGAGCAATCAGAGACCCGATTAGATCATTTTATATTTTGTTTATCATAAGATTTCAGGGAAATAGTATCACATTTGTTCAATTTGCGTCGCTCCTTTTTCAGATAGCGTATTCGGCTAAGCGGCATCTCAAAGCGCATGAAGTGGCAAATAAAATGCACTATTAAACTTCTAGGCTAGGGCGAACACAGACCCGATCAGATCATTTTATATTTTGGTTAATATAAGAATTCAGTGACATTCTATCACATTTGTTCAATTTACGTCGCTCCTATTTCAGATAGCGTATTGGGCAAAGCGGCATCTCAAAGCGTATGAAATGGCGAATAAAATGCACTATTAAAGTTCTAGCCTCGGGCGGACAGAGATCCGATTAGATCATTTTACATTATGGTTAATAAAAGAATTCAGCGAAATTCTATCACATTTGTTCAACTTACGTCGCTCCTATTTCAGATAGCGTATTGGTTTAAGCGGCATCACAAACCGCATGAAATGCGAGTGAAATGCACCATTAGACTTCTATGGTAGGGCGAACAGAGACCCGATTAGATCATTTTACATTAAGGTTAATATAAGGATTCACGGAAATTCTATCACATTTGTTCAATTTACGTCGCTCCTATTTCAGATAGCGTATTGGGCTATGCGGCATCCCAAAGCGCATGAAATGGCGAGTAAAATGCACTACTAAACTTCTATGGTAGGGCGAACAGAGACCCGATTAGATCATTTTACATTAAGGTTAATATAAGGACTCACGGAAATTCTATCACATTTGTTCAAATTACGTCGCTCCTATTTCAGACAGCGTATTGGGCTATGCGGCATCTGAAAGCGCATGAAATGGCGAGTAAAATGCACTATTAAACTTCTAGGGTAGGGCAAACAGAGACCCGATGAGATCATTTTATATTATGGTTAATTTAAGAATTCAGCGAAATTCTATCACATTTGTTCAATTTACGTCGCTCCTATTTCAGATAGCGTATTGGGCTAAGCGGCCTCTCAAAGCGCATGAAATGGCGAGTAAAATGCGCTATTAAACTTTTAGGATAAGGCAAACGGAGACCCGATTAGATCATTTTATATTACGGTTAATATAAGAATTCAGCGTAATTCTATCACATTTGTTCATCTTACGTCGTTCCTATTTCAGATAGCGTACTGGGCTAGGAGGCATCTTAAAGCGCGTGGAAGGGCGAGTAAAATGCACTACTAAACTTCTATGATAGAGCAATCAGAGACCCGATTAGATCATTTTATATTTTGTTTAATATAAGATTTCAGGGAAATTCTATCACATTTGTTCAATTTACGTTGCTCCTATTTCAGATAGCTTATTGGGCTAAGCGGCATCTGAAGGCGCATGAAGTGTCGAGTAAAATGCACTATTAAACTTCTAGGGTAGGGCAAACACAGACCCGATTAGATCATTTTATATTATGGTTAATTTAAGAATTCAGCGAAATTCTATCACATTTGTTCAATTTACGTCGTTCCTATTTCAGATAGCGTATTGTGCTAAGCGGCATCTCAAAGCGCATGAAATGGCAAGTAAAATGCACTATTAAACTTCTAGGGTAGGGCAATCAGTGACCCGATTAGATCATTTTATATTATAGTTAATTTAAGAATTCAGCGAAATTCTATCACATTTGTTCAATTTACGTCGCTCCTATTTCAGATAGCGTATTGGGCTATGTGGCATCTTAACGCGCTCGGAATGGCGAGTAAAATGCACTATTATACTTCTATGCTAGGGCAATCAGAGACCCGATTAGATCATTTTATATTTTGGTTAATATAAGAATTCAGTGAAATTCTATCACATTTGTTCAATTTACGTCGCTCCTATTTCAGATAGCGTATTCGGCTAAGCGGCATCTCAAAGAGTGTGGAATGGCGAGTAAAATGCACTATTAACCTTCTATGATAGGGCAATCAGAGACCAGACTAGATCATTTTATACTTTGGTTAATATAAGAATTCATCGAAATTCTATCACATTTGTTCAATTTACGTCGCTCCTATTTCAGATAGCGTATTGGGCTATGCGGCATCTCAAAGCGCATGAAATGACGAGTGAAATGCACTATTATACTTCTAGGGTAGGGCGAACAGAGACCCGAAGAGATCATTTTACATTAAGGTGAATATAAGAATGCAGCGTAATTCTGTCACATTTGTTCAACTTACGTCGCTCCTATTTCAGATAGCGTATTGGGTTAAGCGTCATCTCAAAGCGCATGAAATGACGAGTGACATGCACTATTAAACTTCTATGATAGGGCAATCAGAGACCCGATTAGATCATTTTATATTTTGTTTAATACAAGATTTCAGGGATATTCTATCACATTTGTTCAATTTACGTCGCTCCTATTTCAGATAGCGTATTGGGCTAAGCGGCAACTGAAAGCGCATGAAATGACGAGTGAAATGCACTATTAAACTTCTAGGCTAGGGCGAACAGAGACCCGATTAGATCATTTTACATTCTGGTTAATAAAATAATTCAGCGAAATTCTATCACATTTGTTCAACTTTCGTTGCTCCTATTTCAGATAGCGTATTGGGATAAGCGGCATCTCAAAGCGCATGAAATGGCGAGTAAAATGCACTATTAAACTTCTAGGGTAGGGCAAACAGAGACCCGATTAGATCATTTTATATTATGGTTAATTTAAGAATTCAGCAAAATTCTATCACATTGTTCAGTTTACGTCGCTCCTATTTCGGATAGCGTACTGGGCTAGGCGGCATCCTAAAGCGTGTGGAGTGGCGAGTAAAATGCACTATTAATCTTCTATGATAGGGCAATCAGAGTCCCGATTAGATCATTTTATATTTTGGTTAATATAAGAATTCAGTGAAATTCTATCACATTTGTTCAATTTACGTCGCTCCTATTTCAGATAGCGTATTGGGCAAAGCGGCATCTCAAAGCGTATGAAATGGCGAATAAAATGCTCTGTTAAAGTTCTAGGCTCGGGCGAACAGAGATCCGATTAGATCATTTTACATTATGGTTAATAAAAGAATTCAGCGAAATTCTATCACATTTGTTCAACTTATATCGCTCCAGTTTCAGATAGCGTATTAGGCTAAGCGGCATCTCAAAGCGCATGAAATGACGAGTCAAATGCACTATTAAAGTTCTAGGGTAGGGCAAACAGAGACCCGATTAGACCATTTTATATTATGGTTAATTTAAGTATTGAGCGAAATTCTATCACATTCGTTCAATTTACGTCGCTCCTATTTCAGATAGCGTATTGGGCAAAGCGGCATCTCAAAGCGCATTAAATGACGAGTAAAATGCACTATTAAAGTTCTAGGGTAGGGCAAGCAGAGACTCGATTAGATCATTTTATATTATGGTTAATTTAAGAATTCAGCAAAATTCTATCACATTCGTTCAATTTAGGTCGCTCCTATTTCAGATAGCGTCTTGGGCTAAGCGGCATCTCAAAGCGCATGAAATGACGAGTAAAATGCACTATTAATCTTCTATGATAGGGCAATCAGAGACCCGATTAGATCATTTTATA
This sequence comes from Macropis europaea, assembly GCA_916610135.2. Taxonomy (NCBI): domain Eukaryota; kingdom Metazoa; phylum Arthropoda; class Insecta; order Hymenoptera; family Melittidae; genus Macropis; species Macropis europaea. The sequence goes on along the minus strand of CAKAJE020001198.1, from coordinate 39,536 downwards.
TTTTGTTTAATATAAGATTACAGGGAAATTCTATTACATTTGTTCAATTTACGTCGCTCCTATTTCAAATAGCGTACTGGGCTAGGCGGCAACATAAAGCGCGTGGAATGGCGAGTAAAATGCACTATTAGACTTCTATGATAGGGCAATCTTTGACCCGATTAGATCATTTTATATTATAGTTCATTTAAGAATTCAGCGAAATTCTATCACATTTGTTCAATTTACGTCGCTCCTATTTCAGATAGCGTATTCGGCTAAGCGGCATCTCAAAGCGCATGAAATGGCGTGTAAAATGCAATACTAAACTTCTAGGATAAGGCAAACAGAGACACGATTAGATCATTTTATATTTTTGTTAATATAAGAATTCAGCGAAATTCTATCACATTTGTTCAATTTACGTCGCTCATATTTAAGATAGCGTATTGTGCTAAGCGGCATCTCAAAGCGCATGAAATGGCAAGTAAAATACACTATTAAACTTCTAGGGTAGGGCAAACAGAGACCCGATTGGATCATTTTATATTATGGTTAATTTACGAATTCAGCAAAATTCTATCACATTTGTTCAATTTACGTCGCTCCGATTTCTGATAGCGTACTTGGCTGGGCGGCATCTTAAAGCGCGTGGAATGGCGAGTATAATGCACTATTAAACTTCTATGATAGGGCAATCAGAGACCCGATTAGATCATTTTATATTTCGGTTAATATAAGAATTCAGCGAAATTCTATCACATTTGTTCAATTTACGTCGCTCCTATTTAAGATAGCTTATTGGGCTAAGTGGCATCTCAAAGCGCATGAAATGACGAGCGAAATGCACTATTAAACTTCTATGGTAGGGCAAACAGAGACTCGATTAGATCATTTTACATTAATGTTAGTATGAGAATTCAGCGTAATTCTATCACATTTGTTCAACTTACGTCGCTCCTATTTCAGATAGCGTACTTGGCTAGACGACATCTTAAAGCGCGTGGAAGGGCGAGTAAAATGCACTACTAAACTTGTATGAGAGGGCAATCAGAGACCCGATTAGATCATTTTATATTTTGTTTAATATAAGATTTCAAGGAAATTCTATCACATTTGTTCAATTTACGTCGCTCCTATTTCAGATAGCGTATTGGGCTAAGCGGCATCTCAAAGCGCATGAAATGGCGAGTAAAATGCACTATTAAACTTGTAGGATAAGGCAAACAGAGACCCGATTCGATCATTTTATATTACGGTTAATATAAGAATGCAGCGTAATTCTATCACATTTGTTCAATTTACGTCGCTCCAATTTCAGATAGCGTACTGGGATAGGCGGCATCTTAAAGCCTGTGGAAAGCCGAGCTAAATGCACTATTAAACTTCTATGATAGGGCAATCAGAGACCCGACTAGATCATTTTATATTTTGGTTAATATAAGAATTCAGCGAAATTCTATCACATTTGTTCAATTTACGTCGCTCCTATTACAGATAGCTTATTGGGCTAAGCGGCATCTCAAAGCGCATGAAATGACGAGTGAAATGCACTATTAAACTTCTAGGGTACGGCGAACTAAGATCCGATTAGATCATTTTACATTAAGGTTAATATAAGAATTCAGCGAAATTCTATCACATTTGTTCAATTTACGTCGCTCATATTTCAGATAGCATATTGGGCTAAGCGGCATCTGAAAGCGCACGAAATGGCGAGTAAAATGCCCTATTAAACTTCTAGGGTAGGGCAAACAGAGACCTGATTAGATCATTTTATATTTTGGTTAATATAAGAATTCACCGAAATTCTATCACATTTGTTCAACTTACGTCGCTCCTATTTCAGATAGCGTATTGGGCTAAGCGGCATCGCAAAGCGCATGAAATGACGAGTGAAATGCACTATTAATCATCAAGGGTAGGGCGAACAGAGGCCCGATTAGAACATTTTACATTAAGGTTAATATAAGAATTCAGCGAAATTCTCTCACATTTGTTCAATTAACGTCGCTCCTATTTCAGATAGCTTATTGGGCAAAGCGGCATCTCAAAGCGCAAGAAATGGCGAGTAAAATGCACTACTAAACTTCTAGGGTAGGCCAAACAGAGACCCGATTAGATCATTTTATGTTATGGTTAATTTAAGAATTCAGCGAAATTCTATCACATTTGTTCAATTTACGTCGCCCCTATTTCAGATAGCGTATTGGGCTAAGCGGCATCTTAAAGCGCGTGGAATGGCGAGTAAAATGCACTATTAAACTTCTATGATAGGGCGAACAGAGACCCGATTAGATCATTTTACAATATGGTTCATAAAAGAATTCAGCGTAATTCTATCACATTTGTTCAACGTACGTCGCTCCTATTTCAGATAGCGTACTGGGCTAGACGGCATCTTAAAGCGCGTGGAATGGCGGGTAAAATGCACTATTAAACTTCTATGATAGGGCTATCAGAGACAAGATTAGATCATTTTATATTTTGGTTAATATAAGAATTCAGCGAAATTCTATCACATTTGTTCAACTTACGTCGCTCCTATTTCAGATAGCGTATTGGGCTAAGCGGCATCTCAAAGCGCATGAAATGACGAGTGAAATGCACTATTAAACTTCTAGGGTACGGCGAACAAAGATCCGATTAGATCATTTTACATTAAGGTTAATATAAGAATTTAGCGAAATTCTATCACATTTGTTCAATTTACGTCGCTCATATTTCAGATAGCATATTGGGCTAAGCGGCATCTGAAAGCGCACGAAATGGCGAGTAAAATGCCCTATTAAACTTCTAGGGTAGGGCAAACAGAGACCGGATAAGATCATTTCATATTATGGTTAATTTAAGAATTCAGCGAAACTCTATCATATTTGTTCAATTTACGTCGCTCCTATTTCAGATAGCGTATTGGGCTAAGCGGCATCTCAAAGCACATGAAATGGCGAGTAAAATGCACTATTAAACTTCTAGGGTAGGTCGAACAGATACCCGATTAGATCATTTTATATTATGGTTAATTTAAGAATTCAGTGAAATTCTTTCACACTTGTTCAATTTACGTCGCTCCTATTTCAGATAGCGTATTGGGCTAAGCGGCATTTCAAAGCGCATGAAATTGCGAGTAAAATGCCCTATTAAACTTCTGGGATAAGTCAAACAGAGACCCGATTAGATCATTTTATATTATGGTTAATTTAAGAATTCAGCAAAATTCTATCACATTTGTTCAATTTACGTCGCTCCTATTTCAGATACCGTACTGGGCTCGGCGGCATCTTAAAGCGCGTGGAATGGCGAGTGAAATGCACTATTAGACTTCTATGGTAGGGCGAACAGAGACCCGATTAGATCATTTTATATTATGGTTAATTTAAGAATTCAGCGAAATTCTATCACATTTGTTCAATTTACGTCGCTCCTATTTCAGATAGCGTATTGGGATAAGCGGCATCTCAAAGCGCATGAAATGGCGAGTAAAATGCACAATTAAACTACTAGGGTAGGGCAAACAGAGACCCGATTAGATCATTTTATATTGTGGTTAATTTAAGCATTCAGCAAAATTCTATCACATTTGTTCAATTTACGTCGCTCCTATTTCAGATAGCGTATTGGGCTAAGCGGCATCTCAAAGCGCATGAAATGGCGAGTAAAATGCACTATCAAACTTCTAGGATAAGGCAAACAGAGACCGGATTAGATCATTTTATATTACGGTTAATATAAGAATTCAGCGTAATTCTATCACATTTGTTCAACTTACGTCGCTCCTATTTCAGGTAGCGTACTGGGCTAGGCGGCATCTTAAAGCGCGTGGAATGGCGAGTAAAATGCACTATTAAACTTCTAGGATAAGGCAAACAGAGACCTGATTAGATCATTTTATATTACGGTTAATATAAGAATTCGGCGTAATTCTATCACATTTGTTCAATTTACGTCGCTGCTATTCCAGATAGCTTATTGTGCTTAGCGGCATCTCAAAGCGCATGAAATGACGAGTGAAATGCACTATTAAACTTCTAGGGTAGGGCAAACAGAGACCCGATTAGATCATTTTATATTATGGTTAATTTAAGAATTCAGCGAAATTCTATCACACTTGTTCAATTTATGTCGCTCCTATTTCAGATAGCGTATTGGGCTAAGCGGCATCTGAAGGCGCATGAAATGGCGAGTAAAATGCACTATTAAACTTCTAGGGTAGGGCAAACAGATACCCGATTAAATCATTTTATATTATGATTAATTTAAGATGTCAGCAAAATTTTATCACACTTGTTCAATTTACGTCGCTCCTATTTCAGATGGCGTACTGGGCTAGGCGGCATCTTGAGGCGCGTGGAATGGCGAGTAAAGTGCACTACTAAACTTCTATGGTAGGGCGAACAGAGACCCGATTAGATCATTTTATATTATGGTTAATTTAAGAATTCAGCAAAATTCGATCACTCTTGTTCAATTTACGTCGCTCGTATTTCAGATAGCGTACTGGGCTAGGCGGCATCTTAAAGCGCGTGGAATGGCGAGTAAAATGCACTATTAAACTTCTAGGCTAGGGCGAACAGAGACCAGATTAGATCATTTTACATTCTGGTTAATAAAATAATTCAGCGAAATTCTATCACCTTTGTTCAACTTTCGTCGCTCCTATTTCAGATAGCGTATTGGGCTAAGCGGCATCTCAAAGCGCATGAAATGGCGAGTAAAATGCACTATTAAACTTCTAGGGTAGGGCAAACAGAGACCCGATTAGATCATTTTATATTATGGTTAATTTAAGAATTCAGCGAAATACTATCACATTTGTTCAATTTACGTCGCTCCTATTTCAGATAGCTAATTGGGCAAAGCGGCATCTCAAAGCGCATGAAATGGCGAGTGAAATGCACTATTAATCTTCTAGGGTAGGGCGAACAGAGACCCGATTAGAACACTTTACATTAAGGTTAATATAAGAATTCAGCGAAAGTCTCTCACATTTGTTCAATTTACGTCGCTGATATTTCAGATAGCGTATTGGGCTAAGCGGCATCTCAATGCGCATGAAATGGCGAGTAAAATGCACTATTAAACTTCTAGGATAAGGCAAACAGAGACCCGATTCGATCATTTTATATTACGGTTAATATAAGAATTCAGCGTAATTCTATCACATTTGTTCAATTTACGTCGCTCCAATTTCAGATAGCGTACTGGGCTAGGCGGCATCTTAAAGCGTGTGGATAGGCGAGCTAAATGCACTATTAAACTTCTATGATAGGGCAATCAGAGACCCGACTAGTTCATTTTATATTTTGGTTAATATAAGAATTCAGCGAAATTCTATCACATTTGTTCAATTTACGTCGCTTCTATTTCAGATAGCTTATTGGGCTAAGCGGCATCTCAAAGCGCATGAAATGACGAGTGAAATGCACTATTAAACTTCTAGGGTTCGGCGAACAAAGATCCGATTAGATCATTTTACATTAAGGTTAATATAAGAATTTAGCGAAATTCTATCACATTTGTTCAATTTACGTCGCTCATATTTCAGATAACATATTGGGCTAAGCGGCATCTGAAAGCGCACGAAATGGCGAGTAAAATGCCCTATTAAACTTCTAGGGTAGGGCAAACAGAGACCGGATAAGATCATTTCATATTATGGTTAATTTAAGAATTCAGCGAAACTCTATCATATTTGTTCAATTTACGTCGCTCCTATTTCAGATAGCGTATTGGGCTAAGCGGCATCTCAAAGCACATGAAATGGCGAGTAAAATGCACTATTAAACTTCTAGGGTAGGTCGAACAGATACCCGATTAGATCATTTTATATTATGGTTAATTTAAGAATTCAGTGAAATTCTTTCACACTTGTTCAATTTACGTCGCTCCTATTTCAGATAGCGTATTGGGCTAAGCGGCATTTCAAAGCGCATGAAATTGCGAGTAAAATGCCCTATTAAACTTCTGGGATAAGTCAAACAGAGACCCGATTAGATCATTTTATATTATGGTTAATTTAAGATGTCAGCAAAATTTTATCACATTTGTTCAATTTACGTCGCTCCTATTTCAGATAGCGTACTGGGCTAGGCGGCGTCTCAAAGCGCATGAAATGACGAGTGAAATGCACTATTAAACTTCTATGATAGGGCAAACAGAGACCCGATTAGATCATTTTATATTATGGTTAATTTAAGAATTCAGCAAAATTCTATCACACTTGTTCAATTTACTTCGTTCCTATTTCAGATAGCGTACTGGGCTAGGCGACATCTTAAAGCGCGTGAAATGACCAGTAAAATGCACTATTAAACTTCTAGGGTAGGGCAAACAGAGACCCCATTAGATCATTTTTTATTATGGTTAATTTAAGAATTCAGCCAAATTCTATCACATTTGTTCAATTTACGTCGCTCCAATTTCAGATAGCTTATTGGGCTAAGAGGCATCTCAAAGCGCATGAAATGACGAGTGAAATGAACTATGAAATTTCTAGGATAAGGCAAACAGAGACCCGATTAGATCATTTTATATTACGGTTAATATAAGAATTCAGCGTAATTCTATCACATTTGTTCAATTTACGTCGCTGATATTTCAGATAGCGTATTAGGCTAAGCGGAATCTCAAAGCGCAAGAAATGGCGAGTAAAATGCACTATTAAACTTCTAGGGTAGGGCAAACAGAGACCCGATAAGATCATTTTATATTATGGTTAATTTAAGAATTCGGCGAAACTCTATCATATTTATTCAATTTACGTCGCTCCTATTTCAGATAGCGTATTGGGCTAAGCGGCATCTCAAAGCGCATGAAATGGCGAGTAAAATGCACTATTAAACTTCTAGGGTAGGGCAAGCAGAGACCCGATTACATCATCTAATATTATGGTTAATTTAAGAATTCAGCAAAATTCTATCACATTTGTTCAATTTACGTCGCTCCTATTTCAGATAGCGTATTGGGCTAAGCGGCATCTCAAAGCACATGAAATGGCGAGTAAAATGCACTATTAAACTTCTAGGGTAGGTCAAACAGATACCCGATTAGATCATTTTAAATTATGGTTAATGTAAGAATTCAGTGAAATTCTTTCACACTTGTTCAATTTACGTCGCTCCTATTTCAGATAGCGTATTGGGCTAAGCGGCATTTCAAAGCGCATGAAATTGCGAGTAAAATGCCCTATTAAACTTCTAGGATAAGTCAAACAGAGACCCGATTAGATCATTTTATATTATGGTTAATTTAAGATGTCAGCAAAATTTTATCACATTTGTTCAATTTACGTCGCTCCTATTTCAGATAGCGTACTGGGCTAGGCGGCATCGTAAAGCGCGTGGAATGGCCAGTAGAATGCACTACTAAACTTCAATGATAGGGCAATCAGAGACCCGATTAGATCATTTTATATTTTGTTTAATATAAGATTTCAGGGAAATTCTATCACATTTGTTCAATTTACGTCGCTCCTATGTCAGATAGCGTGTTGGGCTAAGCGGCATCTCAAAGCGCATGAAATGGCGAGTAAAATGCAATACTAAACTTCTGGGATAAGGCAAACAGAGACCCGATTAGATCATTTTATATTTTGGTTCATATAAGAATTCAGCGAAATTCTATCACATTTGTTCAACTTACGTCGCTCCTATTTCAGATAGCGTATTGGGATAAGCGGCATCTCAAAGCGCATGAAATGGCGAGTAAAATGCACAATTAAACTACTAGGGTAGGGCAAACAGAGACCCGATTAGATCATTTTATATTGTGGTTAATTTAAGCATTCAGCAAAATTCTATCACATTTGTTCAATTTACGTCGCTCCTATTTCAGATAGCGTATTGGGCTAAGCGGCATCTCAAAGCGCATGAAATGGCGAGTAAAATGCACTATCAAACTTCTAGGATAAGGCAAACAGAGACCCGATTAGATCATTTTATATTACGGTTAATATAAGAATTCAGCGTAATTCTATCACATTTGTTCAATTTACGTCGCTCCTATTTCAGGTAGCGTACTGGGCTAGGCGGCACCTTAAAGCGCGTGGAATGGCGCGTGCAATGCACAATTAGACTTCTATGGTAGGGCGAACAGAGACACGATTAGATCATTTTACATTAAGCTTAATATAAGAATTCAGGGAAATTCTATCACATTTGTTCAATTTACGTCGCTCCTATTCCAGATAGCGTATTGGGCTATGCGGCAGCTTAAAGCACATGAAATGGCGAGTAAAATGCACTATCAAACGTCTATGATAGGGCAAACAGAGGCCCGATTACATCATTTTATATTACGGTTAATATAAGAATTCAGCGTAATTCTATCACATTTGTTCAACTTACGTAGCTCCTATTTCAGATACCATACTGGGCTAGGCGGCATCATAAAGCGCGTGGAATGGCGAGTACAATGCACTACTAAACTTCTATGATAGGGAAATCAGAGACCCGATTAGATCATTTTATATTTTGTTTAATATAAGATTTCAGGGAAATTCTATCGCATTTGTTCAATTTACGTCGCTCCTATTTCAGATAGCGTATTCGGCTATGCGGCATCTCAAAGCGCATGAAATGGCGAATAAAATGCACTCTTAAACTTCTATGATAGGGCAAACAGAGGCCCGATTACATCATTTTATATTACGGTTAATATAAGATTTCAGGGAAATTCTATCGCATTTGTTCAATTTGCGTCGCTCCTATTTCAGATAGCGTATTGGGCTAAGCGGCATCTCAAAGCGCATGAAATGGAGAATAAAATGCACTATTAAACTTCTAGGCTAGAGAGAACAGAGACCCGATTAGATCATTTTACATTATGGTTCATAAAAGAATTCAGCGCAATTCTATCACATTTTTTCGACTTACGTCGCTCCTATTTCAGATAGCGTATTGGGCTAAGCGGCAGCTCAAAGCGCATGAAATGGCGAGTAAAATGCAATATTAAGCTTCTAGGGTACGGCAAACAGACACCCGATTGGATCATTTTATATTATGGTTAATTTAAGAATTCAGCAAAATTCTATCACATTTGTTCAATTTACGTCGCTCCTATTTCAGATACCGTACTGGGCTCGGCGGCATCTTAAAGCGCGTGGAATGGCGAGTGAAATGCACTATTAGACTTCTATGGTAGGGCGAACAGAGACCCGATTAGATCATTTTATATTATGGTTAATTTAAGAATTCAGCAAAATTCTATCACATTTGTTCAATTTACGTCGCTCCTATTTCAGATAGCGTATTGGGCTAAGCGGCATCTCAAAGCGCATGAAATGGCGAGTCAAATGCACTATTAGATTTCTATGGTAGGGCGTACAGAGACCCGATTAGATTATTTTATATTATAGTTAATTTAAGAATTCAGCGATATTCTATCACATTTGTTCAATTTACGCCGCTCCTATTTCAGATAGCGTATTGGGCTAAGCGGCATCTCTAAGCGCATGAAATGGCGAGTAAAATGCAATACTAAACTTCTATGATAGGGCAATCAGAGACCCGATTAGATCATTTTATATTTTGTTTAATATAAGATTTCAGGGAAATTCTATCACATTTGTTCAATTTACGTAGCTCCTATTTCAGATACCGTATTGGGCTAAGCGGCATCTCAAAGCGCATGAAATGGCGAGTAAAATGCACTATTAGATTTCTATGGTAGGGCGTACAGAGACCCGATTAGATCATTTTATATTATGGTTAATTTAAGAATTCAGCAAAATTCTATCACATTTGTTCAATTTACGTCGCTCCTATTTCAGATAGCGTATTGGGATAAGCGGCATCTCAAAGCGCATGAAATGGCGAGTAAAATGCACAATTAAACTACTAGGGTAGGGCAAACAGAGACCCGATTAGATCATTTTATATTGTGGTTAATTTAAGCATTCAGCAAAATTCTATCACATTTGTTCAATTTACGTCGCTCCTATTTCAGATAGCGTATTGGGCTAAGCGGCATCTCAAAGCGCATGAAATGGCGAGTAAAATGCACTATCAAACTTCTAGGATAAGGCAAACAGAGACCGGATTAGATCATTTTATATTACGGTTAATATAAGAATTCAGCGTAATTCCATCACATTTGTTCAACTTACGTCGCTCCTATTTCAGGTAGCGTACTGGGCTAGGCGGCATCTTAAAGCGCGTGGAATGGCGAGTAAAATGCACTATTAAACTTCTAGGATAAGGCAAACAGAGACCTGATTAGATCATTTTATATTACGGTTAATATAAGAATTCGGCGTAATTCTATCACATTTGTTCAATTTACGTCGCTGCTATTCCAGATAGCTTATTGTGCTTAGCGGCATCTCAAAGCGCATGAAATGACGAGTGAAATGCACTATTAAACTTCTAGGGTAGGGCAAACAGAGACCCGATTAGATCATTTTATATTATGGTTAATTTAAGAATTCAGCGAAATTCTATCACATTTGTTCAATTTACGTCGCTCGTATTTCAGATAGCGTACTGGGCTAGGCGGCATCTTAAAGCGCGTGGAATGGCGAGTAAAATGCACTATTAAACTTCTAGGCTAGGGCGAACAGAGACCAGATTAGATCATTTTACATTCTGGTTAATAAAATAATTCAGCGAAATTCTATCACCTTTGTTCAACTTTCGTCGCTCCTATTTCAGATAGCGTATTGGGCTAAGCGGCATCTCAAAGCGCATGAAATGGAGAATAAAATGCACTATTAAACTTCTAGGCTAGAGAGAACAGAGACCCGATTAGATCATTTTACATTATGGTTCATAAAAGAATTCAGCGCAATTCTATCACATTTTTTCGACTTACGTCGCTCCTATTTCAGATAGCGTATTGGGCTAAGCGGCAGCTCAAAGCGCATGAAATGGCGAGTAAAATGCAATATTAAGCTTCTAGGGTACGGCAAACAGACACCCGATTGGATCATTTTATATTATGGTTAATTTAAGAATTCAGCAAAATTCTATCACATTTGTTCAATTTACGTCGCTCCTATTTCAGATACCGTACTGGGCTCGGCGGCATCTTAAAGCGCGTGGAATGGCGAGTGAAATGCACTATTAGACTTCTATGGTAGGGCGAACAGAGACCCGATTAGATCATTTTATATTATGGTTAATTTAAGAATTCAGCAAAATTCTATCACATTTGTTCAATTTACGTCGCTCCTATTTCAGATAGCGTATTGGGCTAAGCGGCATCTCAAAGCGCATGAAATGGCGAGTCAAATGCACTATTAGATTTCTATGGTAGGGCGTACAGAGACCCGATTAGATTATTTTATATTATAGTTAATTTAAGAATTCAGCGATATTCTATCACATTTGTTCAATTTACGTCGCTCCTATTTCAGATAGCGTATTGGGCTAAGCGGCATCTCTAAGCGCATGAAATGGCGAGTAAAATGCAATACTAAACTTCTATGATAGGGCAATCAGAGACCCGATTAGATCATTTTATATTTTGTTTAATATAAGATTTCAGGGAAATTCTATCACATTTGTTCAATTTACGTAGCTCCTATTTCAGATACCGTATTGGGCTAAGCGGCATCTCAAAGCGCATGAAATGGCGAGTAAAATGCACTATTAGATTTCTATGGTAGGGCGTACAGAGACCCGATTAGATCATTTTATATTATGGTTAATTTAAGAATTCAGCAAAATTCTATCACATTTGTTCAATTTACGTCGCTCCTATTTCAGATAGCGTATTGGGATAAGCGGCATCTCAAAGCGCATGAAATGGCGAGTAAAATGCACAATTAAACTACTAGGGTAGGGCAAACAGAGACCCGATTAGATCATTTTATATTGTGGTTAATTTAAGCATTCAGCAAAATTCTATCACATTTGTTCAATTTACGTCGCTCCTATTTCAGATAGCGTATTGGGCTAAGCGGCATCTCAAAGCGCATGAAATGGCGAGTAAAATGCACTATCAAACTTCTAGGATAAGGCAAACAGAGACCGGATTAGATCATTTTATATTACGGTTAATATAAGAATTCAGCGTAATTCCATCACATTTGTTCAACTTACGTCGCTCCTATTTCAGGTAGCGTACTGGGCTAGGCGGCATCTTAAAGCGCGTGGAATGGCGAGTAAAATGCACTATTAAACTTCTAGGATAAGGCAAACAGAGACCTGATTAGATCATTTTATATTACGGTTAATATAAGAATTCGGCGTAATTCTATCACATTTGTTCAATTTACGTCGCTGCTATTCCAGATAGCTTATTGTGCTTAGCGGCATCTCAAAGCGCATGAAATGACGAGTGAAATGCACTATTAAACTTCTAGGGTAGGGCAAACAGAGACCCGATTAGATCATTTTATATTATGGTTAATTTAAGAATTCAGCGAAATTCTATCACATTTGTTCAATTTACGTCGCTCGTATTTCAGATAGCGTACTGGGCTAGGCGGCATCTTAAAGCGCGTGGAATGGCGAGTAAAATGCACTATTAAACTTCTAGGCTAGGGCGAACAGAGACCAGATTAGATCATTTTACATTCTGGTTAATAAAATAATTCAGCGAAATTCTATCACCTTTGTTCAACTTTCGTCGCTCCTATTTCAGATAGCGTATTGGGCTAAGCGGCATCTCAAAGCGCATGAAATGGCGAGTAAAATGCACTATTAAACTTCTAGGGTAGGGCAAACAGAGACCCGATTAGATCATTTTATATTATGGTTAATTTAAGAATTCAGCGAAATACTATCACATTTGATCAATTTACGTCGCTCCTATTTCAGATAGCTAATTGGGCAAAGCGGCATCTCAAAGCGCATGAAATGACGAGTGAAATGCACTATTAATCTTCTAGGGTAGGGCGAACAGAGACCCGATTAGAACACTTTACATTAAGGTTAATATAAGAATTCAGCGAAAGTCTCTCACATTTGTTCAATTTACGTCGCTGATATTTCAGATAGCGTATTGGGCTAAGCGGCATCTCAATGCGCATGAAATGGCGAGTAAAATGCACTATTAAACTTCTCGGATAAGGCAAACAGAGACCCGATTCGATCATTTTATGTTACGGTTAATATAAGAATTCAGCGTAATTCTATCACATTTGTTCAATTTACGTCGCTCCAATTTCAGATAGCGTACTGGGCTAGGCGGCATCTTAAAGCGTGTGGATAGGCGAGCTAAATGCACTATTAAACTTCTATGATAGGGCAATCAGAGACCCGACTAGTTCATTTTATATTTTGGTTAATATAAGAATTCAGCGAAATTCTATCACATTTGTTCAATTTACGTCGCTCCTATTTCAGATAGCTTATTGGGCTAAGCGGCAAATCAAAGCGCATGAAATGACGAGTGAAATGCACTATTAATCTTCTAGGGTATGGCGAACAGAGACCCGATTAGAACACTTTACATTAAGGTTAATATAAGAATTCAGCGAAAGTCTCTCACATTTGTTCAATTTACGTCGCTGATATTTCAGATAGCGTATTGGGCTAAGCGGCATCTCAAAGCGCATGAAATGACGAGTGAAATGCACTATTAAACCTCTAGGGTACGGCGAACTAAGATCCGATTAGATCATTTTACATTAAGGTTAATATAAGAATTCAGCGAAATTCTATCACATTTGTTCAATTTACGTCGCTCATATTTCAGATAGCATATTGGGCTAAGCGGCATCTGAAAGCGCACGAAATGGCGAGTAAAATGCCCTATTAAACTTCTAGGGTAGGGCAAACAGAGACCTGATTAGATCATTTTATATTTTGGTTAATATAAGAATTCACCGAAATTCTATCACATTTGTTCAACTTACGTCGCTCCTATTTCAGATAGCGTATTGGGCTAAGCGGCATCTCAAAGCGCATGAAATGACGAGTGAAATGCACTATTAATCATCAAGGGTAGGGCGAACAGAGGCCCGATTAGAACATTTTACATTAAGGTTAATATAAGAATTCAGCGAAATTCTCTCACATTTGTTCAATTAACGTCGCTCCTATTTCAGATAGCTTTTTGGGCAAAGCGGCATCTCAAAGCGCAAGAGATGGCGAGTAAAATGCACTACTAAACTTCTAGGGTAGGCCAAACAGAGACCCGATTAGATCATTTTATGTTATGGTTAATTTAAGAATTCAGCGAAATTCTATCACATTTGTTCAATTTACGTCGCCCCTATTTCAGATAGCGTATTGGGCTAAGCGGCATCTTAAAGCGCGTGGAATGGCGAGTAAAATGCACTATTGAACTTCTATGATAGGGCGAACAGAGACCCGATTAGATCATTTTACAATATGGTTCATAAAAGAATTCAGCGTAATTCTATCACATTTGTTCAACGTACGTCGCTCCTATTTCAGATAGCGTACTGGGCTAGACGGCATCTTAAAGCGCGTGGAATGGCGGGTAAAATGCACTATTAAACTTCTATGATAGGGCTATCAGAGACAAGATTAGATCATTTTATATTTTGGTTAATATAAGAATTCAGCGAAATTCTATCACATTTGTTCAACTTACGTCGCTCCTATTTCAGATAGCGTATTGGGCTAAGCGGCATCTCAAAGCGCATGAAATGAGGAGTGAAATGCACTATTAAACTTCTAGGATAAGGCAAACAGAGACCCGATTAGATCATTTTATATTTTGGTTACTATAAGAATTCAGCGAAATACTATCACATCTGTTCAATTTACGTCGCTCCTATTTCAGATAGCTAATTGGGCAAAGCGGCATCTCAAAGCGCATGAAATGGCGAGTAAAATGCACTATTAAACTTCTAGGGTAAGGCAAACAGAGACCCGATTAGATCATTTTATATTATGGTTAATTTAAGAATTCAGCGAAATACTATCACATTTGTTCAATTTACGTCGCTCCTATTTCAGATAGCTAATTGAGCAAAGCGGCATCTCAAAGCGCATGAAATGACGAGTGAAATGCACTATTAATCTTCTAGGGTAGGGCGAACAGAGACCCGATTAGAACACTTTACATTAAGGTTAATATAAGAATTCAGCGAAAGTCTCTCACATTTGTTCAATTTACGTCGCTGATATTTCAGATAGCGTATTGGGCTAAGCGGCGTCTCAATGCGCATGAAATGGCGAGTAAAATGCACTATTAAACTTCTAGGATAAGGCAAACAGAGACCCGATTCGATCATTTTATATTACGGTTAATATAAGAATTCAGCGTAATTCTATCACATTTGTTCAATTTACGTCGCTCCAATTTCAGATAGCGTACTGGGCTAGGCGGCATCTTAAAGCGTGTGGATAGGCGAGCTAAATGCACTATTAAACTTCTATGATAGGGCAATCAGAGACCCGACTAGTTCATTTTATATTTTGGTTAATATAAGAATTCAGCGAAATTCTATCACATTTGTTCAATTTACGTCGCTCCTATTTCAGATAGCTTATTGGGCTAAGCGGCATCTCAAAGCGCATGAAATGACGAGTGAAATGCACTATTAAACTTCTAGGGTTCGGCGAACAAAGATCCGATTAGATCATTTTACATTAAGGTTAATATAAGAATTTAGCGAAATTCTATCACATTTGTTCAATTTACGTCGCTCATATTTCAGATAGCATATTGGGCTAAGCGGCATCTGAAAGCGCACGAAATGGCGAGTAAAATGCCCTATTAAACTTCTAGGGTAGGGCAAACAGAGACCGGATAAGATCATTTCATATTATGGTTAATTTAAGAATTCAGCGATACTCTATCATATTTGTTCAATTTACGTCGCTCCTATTTCAGATAGCGTATTGGGCTAAGCGGCATCTCAAAGCACATGAAATGGCGAGTAAAATGCACTATTAAACTTCTAGGGTAGGTCGAACAGATACCCGATTAGATCATTTTATATTATGGTTAATTTAAGAATTCAGTGAAATTCTTTCACACTTGTTCAATTTACGTTGCTCCTATTTCAGATAGCGTATTGGGCTAAGCGGCATTTCAAAGCGCATGAAATTGCGAGTAAAATGCCCTATTAAACTTCTGGGATAAGTCAAACAGAGACCCGATTAGATCATTTTATATTATGGTTAATTTAAGATGTCAGCAAAATTTTATCACATTTGTTCAATTTACGTCGCTCCTATTTCAGATAGCGTACTGGGCTAGGCGGCATCTTAAAGCGCGTGGAATGGCCAGTAGAATGCACTACTAAACTTCAATGATAGGGCAATCAGAGACCCGATTAGATCATTTTATATTTTGTTTAATATAAGATTTCAGGGAAATTCTATCACATTTGTTCAATTTACGTCGCTCCTATGTCAGATAACGTGTTGGGCTAAGCGGCATCTCAAAGCGCATGAAATGGCGAGTAAAATGCAATACTAAACTTCTAGGATAAGGCAAACAGAGACCCGATTAGATCATTTTATATTTTGGTTCATATAAGAATTCAGCGAAATTCTATCACATTTGTTCTGTAGCAGCTACGGCACTGCTACCACATCCCTGCCGTGAAAGATCGAGATATTACCCTCGCTTAGTTTCTTTTCTTTAAATGCTTACGGTCTATCTTTCTTTAAAAGTGTACGAACACAGGCGCGTCGTAGACCGGCAACGGACGACGGTTGCCGATTGCGCGACGAGTTTTTTCTGTTGTTTTCTGACCGCGCGCCGCGGTCACTATACGAGAACACGAGGCAGAACCTCTTGCGACTCACCACGTGTACGACCGTGCGACGCAGACAATACCTGTTCTTATTCTGTTATATTAATTGTAAATAAATTGAGCGTGTAACGCAAATCGGAGTTATCCATTACGCACACCATACACCTCAATTATTGGTGACCCCGACGTGATCGCGACGTGATCGTGAAGTGATTGTGATCGTGATCGTGATCGTGACAAGACAATTTTTTTTTTCTCTTCTCTCCATCGACTGTATTTTTTTTAAAGACTTCCGTGAACTTTTTATACAATAGTGTAATTCGCGCAGAACTGCTAAAAGTGTAAGTGATCTCTCCGCTGAAGCAGCAATACAGCCATGAACGCGGATATCCCTGCCAACGCCTCCACGAGCAGAGCGTCGATAGAAAGAGTCGCCGTTCGTATACCGGATTTTTGTCCTAGCGATCCGGAAATGTGGTTCAGCATGGTGGAAAGGAGTTTCGAGGTATCCGGAGTGACCACCGACAGCACCAGGTTCGGGTATATCCTGAGTGCCCTGGATCCACGCTACGCCACAGAGGTTCGAGACATAATAATGAACCCGCCAGCGACCGGTCAGTATGAAAAACTAAAAACCGAGCTGATCCGACGTTTGAGCGTGTCTCAAGAGCAGAAGACGCGACGCCTCCTGGAGCATGAGGAAATCGGCGATCGGAAACCTTCGCAATTTTTGAGGCATCTGCGCAGCCTAGCCGGGACGCAAGTATCCGACGCCTTATTGCGAACCCTTTGGCTAGGGAGGTTACCGACGAGCACGCAGCTAATTTTAGCCACGCAGAAGGACACGGAACTGGACAAAGTGGCCGAGCTGGCGGACGCTATCACCGATACCAGGCCTCATCGCCATCAAATTGCCGAAGCGTCACCCCCGGCGCCGCAGGAAATCGACGCAGGTAGGTCCCTCGAGGCTTTATTGCAATTGAAAATGTCGCAGCTCGCTCTGTCGCTACGAGAAGAAATAGCGGCGCTTCGTCAAGAAATGACGAGCGATCGTACCTCGCGGAGAGATAGGGAGCCTCGATCCCGTTCACGTCCTCGGAGCCGTTCTGGATCTCGATCGAGGAAGCGCACACATGGCAAGGATGGAATTTGCTGGTACCACTGGAGTTTCGGTACCGACGCAAGGGACTGCATTAAGCCGTGCACCTTCCAGGCGGGAAACATTCCGGGCAGTCGTTAACGACGGCTAGCGACCCCAGCCCGACTTTACGCCGTCTCTTCGTCATCGATCACGACACGAAGACGCAATTTTTGGTCGACACAGGCGCCGACCTCTGTGTTTTTCCACGAGCAATGATCCGAGGACGGCGCGAAAAATCATCCTACGAGCTTTCCGCAGCGAATGGCACCACCATCGCAACGTACGGGACTACGACTTTAACTCTCAATTTAGGGTTACGTCGGGTTTTCACATGGAGATTCGTAATCGCCGACGTCTCCAGGCCCATAATCGGGGTCGATTGCCTCGCTCACTTCGGACTAATGGTAGACGTTCGCAATCGCCGTCTCTTAGATCAAGTGACGTCTCTCTCGACACGAGGAATGCCTGCCCGCGAAGCCGTCCCGAGCATCAAAACAGTCTTCGGGGAATCCGCTTATCATGTTCTACTCCAGCGATTTCCCGAAATTACGAAACCGGAAGGAACACCTTCCGAACCAAAACACAGCACGATGCACCACATTCGTACTGCACCAGGTCCACCTGTTACCTGCAAACCACGGCGTCTTGCACCAGGTAGGCTACAGGCAGCCAAAAAGGAATTTGAAACCATGTCGCGATTAGGAACAACCCGACCGTCGGAGAGTAGCTGGTCGTCACCTTTGCACATGGTACCCAAAAAAGGAAGTGACGAATGGAGACCATGTGGCGATTATCGTGCTCTCAACGCCAGGACCTTGCCGGACCGATATCCCGTCAGGCATATTGAAGATTTTACACAAACTTTGCGGGGTAAGAAAATTTTTTCTACCATTGATCTCGTTCGAGCTTACAACCAAATCCCCGTTGCACCCGAAGATATTCCGAATACAGCTATTACCACTCCTTTCGGATTATTCGAATTTCCGTTCATGTCGTTTGGGTTACGCAACGCGGCTCAAACCTTTCAGCGCTTTATCGATGAAGCGTTGCGAGGTTTGAACTTTTGTTTCGCATACATTGACGACATACTGGTGGCTTCAACATCCGAAGAGGAACACCTTCAACACCTCAAGATAGTTTTTGAACGGCTAAAACAATACGGTATAGTGATAAATACTGCAAAATGTATCTTCGGAAGGACGGAGTTAAAATTTTTAGGCTACCTGGTGTCGGAATCAGGCACCCGACCATCCACCGAAAAGGTTGAGGCCATTTTAAAGTACCCACGGCCGACCACAGCGAAACAATTACGGCAGTTTTTAGGTATGGTAAATTTTTATAGACGTTTCATACCTAAAGCCGCACAGGTACATGCACCTCTGAACGACATGCTGGCGGACAATATAAAAGGCAGCGCACCTGTAAATTGGACACCAGACGCCACCGCAGCATTTGAAGACTCTAAAAAGGCGTTAGTAGAGGCTACTCTACTAACACACCCTGAAATCGACGCACCATTGGCCATCATATGCGACGCCTCGAATTCTGCTGTTGGCGCCGCGCTTCAACAACGCATCGGTGATAATTGGGAACCGCTGGGTTTCTTTTCAAAAAAACTCAGCTCAACGGAACAGAAATACGCTACATACGACAGAGAATTACTCGCTATCTACCTCGCAGTCAAATATTTCCGTCATATGATCGAGGGAAGAACTTTCACTATCTTCACAGACCACAAACTAATCATTTACGCTTTCCAACAGAAACCAGAAAAATTCACCCCAAGACAATTTCGATATCTCAGCTTCATTAGTGAATTCTCAACGGACATCCGCCACGTAGCAGGTCGAGATAACGTTGTCGCCGATGCGTTGTCAAGAGTGGACGAAATCGAAGAGACTTTGGATTTTGAAATGCTGGCCAAATCGCAAGAAGAAGACGAGGAATTACTGACGTACTTACAAGGCAACACCGGTTTGAATTTAAAACGCATATCCATTCCGGGAAGTACACAACAAATTTACTGCGACATATCTACAGACACCGTTCGCCCTTTCCTCACAAAATCGTTTCGTCAAACTGCATTCAACGCACTACACAAAATATCGCATCCAGGAATCAACGCCACTGTCAAACTGATCACGCAAAGGTACGTTTGGCCATCGATCAAAACAGACTGCAGAAGATGGGCCCGGAACTGTATCCAATGTCAACGCTCCAAGATCACCAGGCACGTATCAGCACCCCTCGGTTCTTTTTCGCGACCATCGGCGAGGTTCGAACATGTTCATTTGGACATTGTCATCCTACCTGTCTCCGAAGGATACAGATATTGCCTTACCTGCGTGGATCGCTTTACGCGCTGGCCTGGGGCAATACCTCTCCGCGACCAGGAAGCAGCCACAGTAGCTCGATCCTTTTACGAGGGGTGGATTGTTCGGTTTGGAACGCCGCTAAGGATCACCACGGACCAAGGTAGACAATTTGAGTCCAATCTTTTTAAACAATTAAGTTTGTTAACAGGTAGCAGACATCTAAGAACTACGGCATATCACCCGGCGGCTAATGGGATGGTGGAAAGGTTCCACCGTCAGTTAAAGGCAGCCATACGTTGCCATGAAAATCAACGTTGGACAGAGATTCTTCCCACCACGTTGCTGGGTATTCGTTCAGCCTGGAGGGAAGATTTACAAGCAACGACAGCAGAGTTGGTGTACGGCGAACCATTGCGACTTCCTGGAGAATTCCTGTCTCCGCGTCCAGGTGAAGCTGACACTGACGCAACTTCATTTGTAAAGGAACTGCGACAACATTTCCAGGATCTGAGCCCAGTCGCAGGTTCTCACCATGGGTCACGGCGGACCTTCGTGTACAAAGACCTTGCCAGTTCCGAGCATGTTTTCGTACGACACGACGCATCGAAAGGCATTCTACAACAACCTTATGATGGACCATATCGTGTCATTAGCCGCGGACATAAAACCTTTCTAATAGACCGTCAAGGAAAACATGTCACAATTTCAATCGAGAGGTTAAAACCTGCGTATATTGTAAGTGATCATTTAACACATAAAAATTGTAATAATTCCGACACAGAACCAAATGTATCTCGCGATATTGTAACACCACAATTTACCACCCGCGCAGGTAGGCGAGTACGATTTCTCGACAGATTTCAAGCTGGATTTTCGTGATTAGGTAAATCACTGGCAGGGGGGTGATGTAGCAGCTACGGCACTGCTACCACATCCCTGCCGTGAAAGATCGAGATATTACCCTCGCTTAGTTTCTTTTCTTTAAATGCTTACGGTCTATCTTTCTTTAAAAGTGTACGAACACAGGCGCGTCGTAGACCGGCAACGGACGACGGTTGCCGATTGCGCGACGAGTTTTTTCTGTTGTTTTCTGACCGCGCGCCGCGGTCACTATACGAGAACACGAGGCAGAACCTCTTGCGACTCACCACGTGTACGACCGTGCGACGCAGACAATACATGTTCTTATTCTGTTATATTAATTGTAAATAAATTGAGCGTGTAACGCAAATCGGAGTTATCCATTACGCACACCATACACCTCAGTTCAACTTACGTCGCTCCTATTTCAGATAGCGTATTGGGATAAGCGGCATCTCAAAGCGCATGAAATGGCGAGTAAAATGCACAATTAAACTACTAGGGTAGGGCAAACAGAGACCGGATTAGATAATGTTATATTACGGTTAATATAATAATTCAGCGTAATTCTATCACATTTGTTCAACTTACGTCGCTCCTATTTCAGATAGCGTACTGGGCTAGGCGGCGTCTCAAAGCGCATGAAATGACGAGTGAAATGCACTATTAAACTTCTATGATAGGGCAAACAGAGACCCGATTAGATCATTTTATATTATGGTTAATTTAAGAATTCAGCAAAATTCTATCACACTTGTTCAATTTACTTCGTTCCTATTTCAGATAGCGTACTGGGCTAGGCGACATCTTAAAGCGCGTGAAATGACCAGTAAAATGCACTATTAAACTTCTAGGGTAGGGCAAACAGAGACCCCATTAGATCATTTTATATTATGGTTAATTTAAGAATTCAGCCAAATTCTATCACATTTGTTCAATTTACGTCGCTCCAATTTCAGATAGCTTATTGGGCTAAGAGGCATCTCAAAGCGCATGAAATGACGAGTGAAATGAACTATGAAACTTCTAGGATAAGGCAAACAGAGACCCGATTAGATCATTTTATATTACGGTTAATATAAGAATTCAGCGTAATTCTGTCACATTTGTTCAATTTACGTCGCTGATATTTCAGATAGCGTATTGGGCTAAGCGGCATCTCAAAGCGCAAGAAATGGCGAGTAAAATGCACTATTAAACTTCTAGGGTAGGGCAAACAGAGACCCGATAAGATCATTTTATATTATGGTTAATTTAAGAATTCGGCGAAACTCTATCATATTTATTCAATTTACGTCGCTCCTATTTCAGATAGCGTATTGGGCTAAGCGGCATCTCAAAGCGCATGAAATGGCGAGTAAAATGCACTATTAAACTTCTAGGGTAGGGCAAGCAGAGACCCGATTACATCATCTAATATTATGGTTAATTTAAGAATTCAGCAAAATTCTATCACATTTGTTCAATTTACGTCGCTCCTATTTCAGATAGCGTATTGGGCTAAGCGGCATTTCAAAGCGCATGAAATTGCGAGTAAAATGCCCTATTAAACTTCTAGGATAAGTCAAACAGAGACCCGATTAGATCATTTTATATTATGGTTAATTTAAGATGTCAGCAAAATTTTATCACATTTGTTCAATTTACGTCGCTCCTATTTCAGATAGCGTACTGGGCTAGGCGGCATCTTAAAGCGCGTGGAATGGCCAGTAGAATGCACTACTAAACTTCAATGATGGGGCAATCAGAGACCCGATTAGATCATTTTATATTTTGTTTAATATAAGATTTCAGGGAAATTCTATCACATTTGTTCAATTTACGTCGCTCCTATGTCAGATAGCGTGTTGGGCTAAGCGGCATCTCAAAGCGCATGAAATGGCGAGTAAAATGCAATACTAAACTTCTGGGATAAGGCAAACAGAGACCCGATTAGATCATTTTATATTTTGGTTCATATAAGAATTCAGCGAAATTCTATCACATTTGTTCAACTTACGTCGCTCCTATTTCAGATAGCGTATTGGGATAAGCGGCATCTCAAAGCGCATGAAATGGCGAGTAAAATGCACAATTAAACTACTAGGGTAGGGCAAACAGAGACCCGATTAGATCATTTTATATTGTGGTTAATTTAAGCATTCAGCAAAATTCTATCACATTTGTTCAATTTACGTCGCTCCTATTTCAGATAGCGTATTGGGCTAAGCGGCATCTCAAAGCGCATGAAATGGCGAGTAAAATGCACTATCAAACTTCTAGGATAAGGCAAACAGAGACCCGATTAGATCATTTTATATTACGGTTAATATAAGAATTCAGCGTAATTCTATCACATTTGTTCAACTTACGTAGCTCCTATTTCAGATACCATACTGGGCTAGGCGGCATCATAAAGCGCGTGGAATGGCGAGTACAATGCACTACTAAACTTCTATGATAGGGAAATCAGAGACCCGATTAGATCATTTTATATTTTGTTTAATATAAGATTTCAGGGAAATTCTATCGCATTTGTTCAATTTACGTCGCTCCTATTTCAGATAGCGTATTCGGCTATGCGGCATCTCAAAGCGCATGAAATGGCGAATAAAATGCACTCTTAAACTTCTATGATAGGGCAAACAGAGGCCCGATTACATCATTTTATATTACGGTTATTATAAGATTTCAGGGAAATTCTATCGCATTTGTTCAATTTGCGTCGCTCCTATTTCAGATAGCGTATTGGGCTAAGCGGCATCTCAAAGCGCATGAAATGGAGAATAAAATGCACTATTAAACTTCTAGGCTAGAGAGAACAGAGACCCGATTAGATCATTTTACATTATGGTTCATAAAAGAATTCAGCGCAATTCTATCACATTTGTTCAACTTACGTCGCTCCTAATTTAGATAGCGTACTGAGCTAGGCGGCATCTTAAAGCGCGTGGAATGGCGAGTAAAATGCACTGCTAAACTTCTATGATAGGGCAATCAGAGACCCGATTAGATCATTTTATATTTTGTTTAATATAAGATTTCAGGGAAATTCTATCACATTTGTTCAATTTACGTAGCTCCTATTTCAGATAGCGTATTGGGCTAAGCGGCATCTCAAAGCGCATGAAATGGCGAGTAAAATGCACTATTAGATTTCTATGGTAGGGCGTACAGAGACCCGATTAGATCATTTTATATTATGGTTAATTTAAGAATTCAGCAAAATTCTATCACATTTGTTCAATTTACGTCGCTCCTATTTCAGATAGCGTATTGGGATAAGCGGCATCTCAAAGCGCATGAAATCGCGAGTAAAATGCACAATTAAACTACTAGGGTAGGGCAAACAGAGACCCGATTAGATCATTTTATATTGTGGTTAATTTAAGCATTCAGCAAAATTCTATCACATTTGTTCAATTTACGTCGCTCCTATTTCAGATAGCGTATTGGGCTAAGCGGCATCTCAAAGCGCATGAAATGGCGAGTAAAATGCACTATCAAACTTCTAGGATAAGGCAAACAGAGACCGGATTAGATCATTTTATATTACGGTTAATATAAGAATTCAGCGTAATTCTATCACATTTGTTCAACTTACGTCGCTCCTATTTCAGGTAGCGTACTGGGCTAGGCGGCATCTTAAAGCGCGTGGAATGGCGAGTAAAATGCACTATTAAACTTCTAGGATAAGGCAAACAGAGACCTGATTAGATCATTTTATATTACGGTTAATATAAGAATTCGGCGTAATTCTATCACATTTGTTCAATTTACGTCGCTGCTATTCCAGATAGCTTATTGTGCTTAGCGGCATCTCAAAGCGCATGAAATGACGAGTGAAATGCACTATTAAACTTCTAGGGTAGGGCAAACAGAGACCCGATTAGATCATTTTATATTATGGTTAATTTAAGAATTCAGCGAAATTCTATCACATTTGTTCAATTTACGTCGCTCCTATTTCAGATCGCGTATTGGGCTAAGCGGCATCTGAAGGCGCATGAAATGGCGAGTAAAATGCACTATTAAACTTCTAGGGTAGGGCAAACAGATACCCGATTAAATCATTTTATATTATGATTAATTGAAGATGTCAGCAAAATTTTATCACACTTGTTCAATTTACGTCGCTCCTATTTCAGATGGCGTACTGGGCTAGGCGGCATCTTGAAGCGCGTGGAATGGCGAGTAAAGTGCACTACTAAACTTCTATGGTAGGGCGAACAGAGACCCGATTAGATCGTTTTATATTATGGTTAATTTAAGAATTCAGCAAAATTCGATCACTCTTGTTCAATTTACGTCGCTCGTATTTCAGATAGCGTACTGGGCTAGGCGGCATCTGAAAGCGCGTGGAATGGCGAGTAAAATGCACTATTAAACTTCTAGGCTAGGGCGAACAGAGACCAGATTAGATCATTTTACATTCTGGTTAATAAAATAATTCAGCGAAATTCTATCACCTTTGTTCAACTTTCGTCGCTGCTATTTCAGATAGCGTATTGGGCTAAGCGGCATCTCAAAGCGCATGAAATGGCGAGTAAAATGCACTATTAAACTTCTAGGGTAGGGCAAACAGAGACCCGATTAGATCATTTTATATTATGGTTAATTTAAGAATTCTGCGAAATTCTATCACATTTGTTCAATTAACGTCGCTCCTATTTCAGATAGCATATTGGGCTAAGCGGCATCTGAAAGCGCACGAAATGGCGAGTAAAATGCCCTATTAAACTTCTAGGGTAGGGCAAACAGAGACCCGATTAGAACACTTTACATTAAGGTTAATATAAGAATTCAGCGAAAGTCTCTCACATTTGTTCAATTTACGTCGCTCCTATTTCAGATAGCGTATTCGGCTATGCGGCATCTCAAAGCGCATGAAATGGAGAATAAAATGCACTCTTAAACTTCTATGATAGGGCAAACAGAGGCCCGATTACATCATTTTATATTACGGTTAATATAAGATTTCAGGGAAATTCTATCGCATTTGTTCAATTTGCGTCGCTCCTATTTCAGATAGCGTATTGGGCTAAGCGGCATCTCAAAGCGCATGAAATGGAGAATAAAATGCACTATTAAACTTCTAGGCTAGAGAGAACAGAGACCCGATTAGATCATTTTACATTATGGTTCATAAAAGAATTCAGCGCAATTCTATCACATTTTTTCGACTTACGTCGCTCCTATTTCAGATAGCGTATTGGGCTAAGCGGCAGCTCAAAGCGCATGAAATGGCGAGTAAAATGCAATATTAAGCTTCTAGGGTACGGCAAACAGACACCCGATTAGATCATTTTATATTATGGTTAATTTAAGAATTCAGGGAAATTCTATCACATTTGTTCAATTTACGTCGCTCCTATTCCAGATAGCGTATTGGGCTATGCGGCAGCTTAAAGCACATGAAATGGCGAGTAAAATGCACTATCAAACGTCTATGATAGGGCAAACATAGGCCCGATTACATCATTTTATATTACGGTTAATATAAGAATTCAGCGTAATTCTATCACATTTGTTCAACTTACGTAGCTCCTATTTCAGATACCATACTGGGCTAGGCGGCATCATAAAGCGCGTGGAATGGCGAGTACAATGCACTACTAAACTTCTATGATAGGGAAATCAGAGACCCGATTAGATCATTTTATATTTTGTTTAATATAAGATTTCAGGGAAATTCTATCGCATTTGTTCAATTTACGTCGCTCCTATTTCAGATAGCGTATTGGGCTAAGCGGCATCTCAAAGCGCATGAAATGGCGAGTCAAATGCACTATTAAACTTCTAGGGTAGGGCAAGCAGAGACCCGATTACATCATCTAATATTATGGTTAATTTAAGAATTCAGCAAAATTCTATCACATTTGTTCAATTTACGTCGCTCCTATTTCAGATAGCGTATTGGGCTAAGCGGCATCTCAAAGCGCATGAAATGGCGAATAAAATGCACTATTAAACTTCTAGGGTAGGGCAAGCAGAGACCCGATTACATCATCTAATATTATGGTTAATTTAAGAATTCAGCAAAATTCTATCACATTTGTTCAATTTACGTCGCTCCTATTTCAGATAGCGTATTGGGCTAAGCGGCATCTCAAAGCGCATGAAATGGCGAGTAAAATGCACTATCAAACTTCTAGGACAAGGCAAACAGAGACCCGATTAGATCATTTTATATTACGGTTAATATAAGAATTCAGCGTAATTCTATCACATTTGTTCAACTTACGTCGCTCCTATTTCAGGTAGCGTATTGGGCTAGGCGGCATCTCAAAGCGCATGAAATGACGAGTGAAATGCACTATTAAACTTCTAGGGTAGGGCAATCAGTGACCCGATTAGATCATTTTATATTATAGTTAATTTAAGAATTCAGCGAAATTCTATCACATTTGTTCCATTTACGTCGCTCCTATTTCAGATAGCGTATCGGGCTAAGCGGCATCTCTAAGCGCATGAAATGGCGAGTAAAATGCAATACTAAACTTCTAGGATAAGGCAAACAGAGACCCGATTAGATCATTTTATATTACGGTTAATATAAGAATTCAGCGTAATTCTATCACATTTGTTCAACATACGTCGCTCCTAATTTAGATAGCGTACTGGGCTAGGCGGCATCTTAAAGCGCGTGGAATGGCGAGTAAAATGCACTGCAAAACTTCTATGATAGGGCAATCAGAGACCCGATTAGATCATTTTATATTTTGTTTAATATAAGATTTCAGGGAAATTCTATCACATTTGTTCAATTTACGTCGCACCTATGTCAGATAGCGTATTGGGCGAAGCGGCATCTCAAAGCGCATGAAATGGCGAGTAAAATGCACTGCTAAACTTCTATGATAGGGCAATCAGAGACCCGATTAGATCATTTTATATTTTGTTTAATATAAGATTTCAGGGAAATTCTATCACATTTGTTCAATTTACGTAGCTCCTATTTCAGATAGCGTATTGGGCTAAGCGGCATCTCAAAGCGCATGAAATGGCGAGTAAAATGCACTATTAGATTTCTATGGTAGGGCGTACAGAGACCCGATTAGATCATTTTATATTATGGTTAATTTAAGAATTCAGGAAAATTCTATCACATTTGTTCAATTTACGTCGCTCCTATTTCAGATAGCGTATTGGGATAAGCGGTATCTCAAAGCGCATGAAATGGCGAGTAAAATGCACAATTAAACTACTAGGGTAGGGCAAACAGAGACACGATTAGAACATTTTATATTGTGGTTAATTTAAGCATTCAGCAAAATTCTATCACATTTGTTCAATTTACGTCGCTCCTATTTCAGATAGCGAATTGGGCTAAGCGGCATCTCAAAGCGCATGAAATGGCGAGTAAAATGCACTATCAAACTTCTAGGATAAGGCAAACAGAGACCCGATTAGATCATTTTATATTACGGTTAATATAAGTATTCAGCGTAATTCTATCACATTTGTTCAACTTACGTCGCTCCTATTTCAGGCAGCGTACTGGGCTAGGCGGCATCTTAAAGCGCGTGGAATGGCGAGTAAAATGCACTATTAAACTTCTAGGATAAGGCAAACAGAGACCTGATTAGATCATTTTATATTACGGTTAATATAACAATTCGGCGTAATTCTATCACATTTGTTCAATTTACGTCGCTGCTATTCCAGATAGCTTATTGTGCTTAGCGGCATCTCAAAGCGCATGAAATGACGAGTGAAATGCACTATTAAACTTCTAGGATAAGGCAAACAGAGACCCGATTATATCATTTTATATTTTGGTTAATATAAGAATTCAGCGAAATTCTATCACATTTGTTCAATTTACGTCGCTCATATTTCAGATAGCCAACTGGGCTATGCGGCATCTTAAAGCGCGCGGAATGGCGAGTAAAATGCACTATTAAACTTCTATGCTAGGGCAATCAGAGACCCGATTAGATCATTTCATATTTTGGTTAATATGAGAATTCAGTGAAATTCTATCACATTTGTTTAATTTACGTCGCTCCTATTTCGGATAGCGTATTGGGCGAAGCGGCATCTCAAAGCGCATGAAATGGCGACTAAAATGCACTATTAAACTTCTAGGGTAGGGCAAGCAGAGACCCGATTAGATCATTTTATATTATGGTTAATTTAAGAATTCAGCAAAATTCTATCACATTTGTTCAATGTACGTCGCTCCTATTTCGGATAGCGTAGTGGGCTAGACGGCACCCTAAAGCGCGTGGAGTGGCGAGTAAAATGCACTATTAATCTTCTATGATAGGGCAATCAGAGACCCGATTAGATCATTTTATATTTTGGTTAATATAAGAATTCAGCGAAATTCTATCACAATTGTTCTATTTTCGTCGCTCGTATTTCAGATAGCTTATTGTGCTTAGCGGCATCTCAAAGCGCATGAAATGACGAGTGAAATGCACTATTAAAATTCTAGGGTAGGGCAAACACAGACCCGATTAGATCATTTTATATTTTGGTTAATATAAGAATTCAGCGAAATTCTATCACATTTGTTCAATTTACGTCGCTCATATTTCAGATAGCGTATTGAGCTAAGCGGCATTTCAAAGCGCATGAAATGGCGAGCTAAATGCACTATTAAACTTCTAGGGTAGGGCAATCAGAGACACGATTAGATCATTTTATATTATAGTTAATTTAAGAATTCAGCGAAATTCTATCACATTTGTTCAATTTACGTCGCTCCTAATTCAAATAGCGTATTGGGCTAAGCGGCATCTCAAAGCGCATGAAATGGCGAGTAAAATGCAATACTAAACTTCTAGGATAAGGCAAACAGAGACCCGATTAGATCATTTTATATTATAGTTAATTTAAGAATTCAGCGAAATTCTATCACATTTGTTCAATTTACGTCGCTCCTATTTCGGATAGCGTATTGGGCTAAGCGGTATCTCAAAGCGCATGAAATGGCGAGTAAAATGCAATATTAAACTTCTAGGATAAGGCAAACAGAGACCCGATTAGATCATTTTATATTACGGTTAATATAAGAATTCAGCGTAATTCTATCACATTTGTTCAACTTACGTCGCTCCTAATTTAGATAGCGTACTGGGCTAGGCGGCATCTTAAAGCGCGTGGAATGGCGAGTAAAATGCACTGCTAAACTTCTATGATAGGGCAATCAGAGACCCGATTAGATCATTGTATATTTTGTTTAATATAAGATTTCAGGGACATTCTATCAAATTTGTTCAATTTACGTCGCTCCTATTTCAGATAGCGTATTGGGCTAAGCGGCATCTCAAAGCGCATGAAATGGCGAGCAAAATGCACTATTAAACTTCTAGGGTAGGGCAATCGGTGACCCGATTAGATCATTTTATATTATGGTTAATTTAAGAATTCAGCGAAATTCTATCACATTTGTTCAATTTACGTCGCTCCTATTTCAGATAGCGTATTGGGCTAAGCGGCATCTGAAGGCGCATGAAATGGCGAGTAAAATGCACTATTAAACTTCTAGGGTAGGGCAAACAGAGACCCGATCAGATCATTTTACATTATGGTTAATAAAAGGATTCAGTGAAATTCTATCACATTTGTTCAATTTACGTCGCTCGTATTTCAGATAGCGTATTGGGCTAAGCGGCATCTCAAAGCGCATGAAATGGCGAGGAAAATGCACTATTAAACGTCTAGGGTTGGGCAAACAGAGACCCGATTAGATCATTTTATATTATGGTTAATTTAAGATGTCAGCTAAATTTTATCACATCTGTTCAATTTACGTCGCTCCTATTTCAGATAGCGTACTGGGCTAGGCGGCAGCTTGAAGCGCGTGGAATGGCGAGTAAAATGCACTATTAAACTTCTATGATAGGGCAATCAGTGACCCGTATAGATCATTTTATATTTTGGTTAATATAAGAATTCAGCGAAATTCTATCACATTTGTTCAATTTACGTCGCTCCTATTCCAGATAGCGTATTGGGCTATGCGGCACCTGAAAGCACATGAAATGGCGAGTAAAATGCACTATTAAACTTCTATGATAGGGCAAACAGAGACCCGATTATATCATTTTATATTACGGTTAATATAAGAATTCAGCGTAATTCTATCACATTTGTTCAACTTACGTCGCTCCTATTTTAGGTAGCGTACTGGGCTAGGCGGCATCTTAAAGCGCGTGGAATGGCGAGTAAAATGCACTACTAAACTTCTATGATAGGGCAATCAGAGACCCGATTAGATCATTTTATATTTTGTTTAATATAGGATTTCAGGGAAATTCTATCGCATTTGTTCAATTTACGTCGCTCCTATTTCAGATAGCGTATTGGGGTAAGCGGCATCTCAAAGCGCATGAAATGGAGAATAAAATGCACTATTAAACTTCTAGGCTAGGGAGAACAGAGACCCGATTAGATCATTTTACATTATGGTTCATAAAAGAATTCAGCGCAATTCTATCACATTTTTTCAACTTACGTCGCTCCTGTTTCAGATAGCGTATTGGGCTAAGCGGCATCCCAAAGCGCATGAAATGGCGAGCAAAATGCACTATTAAACTTCTAGGGTAGGGCAATCAGAGACCCGATTAGATCATTTTATATTATAGTTAATTTAAGAATTCAGCGAAATTCTATCACATTTGTTCAATTTACGTCGCTCCTATTTCAAATAGCGTATTGGGCTAAGCGGCATCTCAAAGCGCATGAAATGGCGAGTAAAATGCAATACTAAACTTCTAGGATAAGGCAAACAGAGACCCGATTAGATCATTTTATATTATAGTTAATTTAAGAATTCAGCGAAATTCTATCACATTTGTTCAATTTACGTCGCTCCTATTTCGGATAGCGTATTGGGCTAAGCGGTATCTCAAAGCGCATGAAATGGCGAGTAAAATGCAATATTAAACTTCTAGGATAAGGCAAACAGAGACCCGATTAGATCATTTTATATTACGGTTAATATAAGAATTCAGCGTAATTCTATCACATTTGTTCAACTTACGTCGCTCCTAATTTAGATAGCGTACTGGGCTGGGCGGCATCTTAAAGCGCGTGGAATGGCGAGTAAAATGCACTGCTAAACTTCTATGATAGGGCAATCAGACACCCGATTAGATCATTGTATATTTTGTTTAATATAAGATTTCAGGGACATTCTATCAAATTTGTTCAATTTACGTCGCTCCTATTTCAGATAGCGTATTGGGCTAAGCGGCATCTCAAAGCGCATGAAATGGCGAGCAAAATGCACTATTAAACTTCTAGGGTAGGGCAATCAGTGACCCGATTAGATCATTTTATATTATGGTTAATTTAAGAATTCAGCGAAATTCTATCACATTTGTTCAATTTACGTCGCTCCTATTTCAGATAGCGTATTGGGCTAAGCGGCATCTGAAGGCGCATGAAATGGCGAGTAAAATGCACTATTAAACTTCTAGGGTAGGGCAAACAGATACCCGATTAAATCATTTTATATTATGGTTAATTTAAGATGTCAGCAAAATTTTATCACACTTGTTCAATTTACGTCGCTCCTATTTCAGATAGCGTACTGGGCTAGGCGGCATCTTGAAGCGCGTGGAATGGCGAGTAAAATGCACTATTAAACTTCTAGGCTAGGGCGAACAGAGACCAGATTAGATCATTTTACATTCTGGTTAATAAAATAATTCAGTGAAATTCTATCACATTTGTTCAATTTACGTCGCTCGTATTTCAGATAGCGTATTGGCCTAAGCGGCATCTCAAAGCGCATGAAATGCCGAGGAAAATGCACTATTAAACGTCTAGGGTTGGGCAAACAGAGACCCGATTAGATCATTTTATATTATGGTTAATTTAAGAATTCAGCAAAATTCTATCACTCTTGTTCAATTTACGTCGCTCGTGTTTCAGATAGCGTACTGGGCTAGGCGGCATCTTAAAGCGCGTGGAATGGCGAGTAAAATGCACTATTAAACTTCTATGATAGGGCAATCAGAGACCCGTATAGATCATTTTATATTTTGGTTAATATAAGAATTCAGCGAAATTCTATCACATTTGTTCAATTTACGTCGCTCCTATTTCAGATAGCTTATTGGGCTAAGCGGCATCTCCAAGCGCATGAAATGGCGAATAAAATGCACTCTTAAACTTCTAGGCTAGGGCGAACAGAGACCCGATTAGATCATTTTACATTATGGTTCATAAAAGAATTCAGCGCAATTCTATCACATTTTTTCAACTTACGTCGCTCCTGTTTCAGATAGCGTATTGGGCTAAGCGGCATCTCTAAGCGCATGAAATGGCGAGTAAAATGCAATACTAAACTTCTAGGATAAGGCAAACAGAGACCGGATTAGATCATTTTATATTACTGTTAATATAAGAATTCAGCGTAATTCTATCACATTTGTTCAACTTACGTCGCTCCTATTTCAGGTAGCGTACTGTGCTAGGCGGCATCTTAAAGCGCGTGGAATGGCGAGTAAAATGCACTATTAAACTTCTAGGATAAGGCAAACAGCGACCTGATTAGATCATTTTATATTACGTTAATATAAGAATTCGTCGTAATTCTATCACATTTGTTCAATTTACGTCGCTCCTATTTCAGATACCGTACTGGGCTCGGCGGCATCTTAAAGCGCGTGGAATGGCGAGTGAAATGCACTATTAGACTTCTATGGTAGGGCGAACAGAGACCCGATTAGATCATTTTATATTATGGTTAATTTAAGAATTCAGCAAAATTCTATCACATTTGTTCAATTTACGTCGCTCCTATTTCAGATAGCGTATTGGGCTAAGCGGCATCTCAAAGCGCATGAAATGGCGAGTAAAATGCACTATTACACTTCTAGGGTAGGTCAAGCAGAGACCCGATTACATCATCTAATATTATGGTTAATTTAAGAATTCAGCAAAATTCTATCACATTTGTTCAACTTACGTCGCTCCTATTTCAGGTAGCGTATTGAGCTAGGCGGCATCTCAAAGCGCATGAAATGACGAGTGAAATGCACTATTAAACTTCTAGGGTAGGGCAATCAGTGACCCGATTAGATCATTTTATATTATAGTTAATTTAAGAATTCAGCGAAATTCTATCACATTTGTTCAATTTACGTCGCTCCTATTTCAGACAGCGTATTGGGATAAGCGGCATCTCAAAGCGCATGAAATGGCGAGTAAAATGCACAATTAAACTACTAGGGTAGGGCAAACGGAGACCCGATTAGATCATTTTATATTACGGTTAATATAAGAATTCAGCGTAATTCTATCACATTTGTTCAACTTACGTCGCTCCTATTTCAGGCAGCGTACTGGGCTAGGCGGCATCTTAAAGCGCGTGGAATCGCGAGTAAAATGCACTATTAAACTTCTAGGATAAGGCAAACAGAGACCTGATTAGATCATTTTATATTACGGTTAATATAAGAATTCGGCGTAATTCTATCACATTTGTTCAATTTACGTCGCTGCTATTCCAGATAGCTTATTGTGCTTAGCGGCATCTCAAAGCGCATGAAATGACGAGTGAAATGCACTGTTAAACTTCTAGGATAAGGCAAACAGAGACCCGATTAGATCATTTTATATTTTGGTTAATATAAGAATTCAGCGAAATTCTATCACATTTGTTCAATTTACGTCGCTCATATTTCAGATAGCCAACTGGGCTATGCGGCATCTTAAAGCGCGCGGAATGGCGAGTAAAATGCACTATTAAACTTCTATGCTAGGGCAATCAGAGACCCGATTAGATCATTTCATATTTTGGTTAATATGAGAATTCAGTGAAATTCTACCACATTTGTTTAATTTACGTCGCTCCTATTTCAGATAGCGTATTGGGCGAAGCGGCATCTCAAAGCGCATGAAATGGCGAGTAAAATGCACTGCTAAACTTCTATGATAGGGCAATCAGAGACCCGATTACATCATTTTATATTTTGTTTAATATAAGATTTCAGGGAAATTCTATCACATTTGTCCAATTTACGTAGCTCCTATTTCAGATAGCGTATTGGGCTAAGCGGCATCTCAAAGCGCATGTAATGGCGAGTAAAATGCACTATTAGATTTCTATGGTAGGGCGTACAAAGACCCGATTAGATCATTTTATATTATGGTTAATTTAAGAATTCAGCAAAATTCTATCACATTTGTTCAATTTACGTCGCTCCTATTTCAGATAGCGTATTGGGCTAAGCGGCATCTCAAAGCGCATGAAATGGAGAATAAAATGCACTATTAAACTTCTAGGCTAGGGAGAACAGAGACCCGATTAGATCATTTTACATTATGGTTCATAAAAGAATTCAGCGCAATTCTATCACATTTTTTCAACTTACGTCGCTCCTGTTTCAGATAGCGTATTGGGCTAAGCGGCATCTCTAAGCGCATGAAATGGCGAGTAAAATGCAATGCTAAACTTCTAGGATAAGGCAAACAGAGACCGGATTAGATCATTTTATATTACTGTTAATATAAGAATTCAGCGTAATTCTATCACATTTGTTCAATTTACGTCGCTCCAATTTCAGATAGCGTACTGGGCTAGGCGGCATCTTAAAGCGTGTGGATAGGCGAGCTAAATGCACTATTAAACTTCTATGATAGGGCAATCAGAGACCCGACTAGTTCATTTTATATTTTGGTTAATATAAGAATTCAGCGAAATTCTATCACATTTGTTCAATTTACGTCGCTCCTATTTCAGATAGCTTATTGGGCTAAGCGGCAAATCAAAGCGCATGAAATGACGAGTGAAATGCACTATTAAACTTCTAGGGTAGGGCAAACAGAGACCCGATTAGATCATTTTATATTATGGTTAATTTAAGAATTGAGCGAAATTCTATCACATTTGTTCAACTTACGTCGCTCCTAATTTAGATAGCGTACTGGGCTAGGCGGCATCTTAAAGCGCGTGGAATGGCGAGTAAAATGCACTGCTAAACTTCTATGATAGGGCAATCAGAGAGCCGATTAGATCATTTTATATTTTGTTTAATATAAGATTTCAGGGAAATTCTATCACATTTGTTCAATTTACGTCGCTCCTATTTCAGATAGCGTATTGGGCGAAGCGGCATCTCAAAGCGCATGAAATGGCGACTAAAATGCACTATTAAACTTCTAGGGTAGGGCAAGCAGAGACCCGATTAGATCATTTTATATTATGGTTAATTTAAGAATTCAGCAAAATTCTATCACATTCGTTCAATTTAGGTCGCTCCTATTTCAGAAAGCGTACTGGGAGAGGCGGCATCTTAAAGCGCGTGGAATGCCGAGTAAAATCCACTATTAAACTTCAAGGCTAGGGCGAACAGAGACCAGATTAGATCATTTTACATTCTGGTTAATAAAATAATTCGGCGAAATTCTATCACATTTGTTCAACTTTCGTCGCTCATATTTCAGATAGCGTATTGGGCTAAGCGGCATCTCAAAGCGCATGAAATGGCGAGTAAAATGCATTATTAAACTTCTAGGGTCGGGCAATCAGTGACGCGATTAGATCATTTTATATTATAGTTAATTTAAGAATTCGGCGAAATTCTATCACATCTGTTCAATTTACGTCGCTCCTATTTCAGATAGCGCATTGGGCTAAGCGACATCTCAAAGCGCATGAAATGGCGAGTAAAATGCACTATTAAACTTCTAGGGTAGGGCAAACAGAGACCCGATTAGATCATTTTATATTATGGTTAATTTAAGAATTCAGCAAAATTCTATCACATTTGTTCAATTTACGTCGCTCCTATTTCAGATAGCGTATTGGGCTAAGCTGCATCTGAAAGCGCCTGAAATGGCCAGTAAAATGCACTATCAAACTTCCAGGATATGGCAAACAGAGACCCGATTAGATCATTTTATATTACGGTTAATATAAGAATTCAGCGTAATTCTATCACATTTGTTCAACTTACGTCGCTCCTATTTCAGGTAGCGTATTGGGCTAGGCGGCATCTCAAAGCGCATGAAATGACGAGTGAAATGCACTATTAAACTTCTAGGGTAGGGCAATCAGTGACCCGATTAGATCATTTTATATTAAAGTTAATTTAAGAATTCAGCAAAATTCTATCACATTTGTTCAATTTACGTCGCTCCTATTTCAGATAGCGTATTGGGCTAAGCGGCATCTCAAAGCGCATGAAATGGCGAATAAAATGCACTATTAAACTTCTAGGGTAGGGCAAGCAGAGACCCGATTACATCATCTAATATTATGGTTAATTTAAGAATTCAGCAAAATTCTATCACATTTGTTCAATTTACGTCGCTCCTATTTCAGATAGCGTATTGGGCTAAGCGGCATCTCAAAGCGCATGAAATGGCGAGTAAAATGCACTATCAAACTTCTAGGACAAGGCAAACAGAGACCCGATTAGATCATTTTATATTACGGTTAATATAAGAATTCAGCGTAATTCTATCACATTTGTTCAACTTACGTCGCTCCTATTTCAGGTAGCGTATTGGGCTAGGCGGCATCTCAAAGCGCATGAAATGACGAGTGAAATGCACTATTAAACTTCTAGGGTAGGGCAATCAGTGACCCGATTAGATCATTTTATATTATAGTTAATTTAAGAATTCAGCGAAATTCTATCACATTTGTTCCATTTACGTCGCTCCTATTTCAGATAGCGTATCGGGCTAAGCGGCATCTCTAAGCGCATGAAATGGCGAGTAAAATGCAATACTAAACTTCTAGGATAAGGCAAACAGAGACCCGATTAGATCATTTTATATTACGGTTAATATAAGAATTCAGCGTAATTCTATCACATTTGTTCAACATACGTCGCTCCTAATTTAGATAGCGTACTGGGCTAGGCGGCATCTTAAAGCGCGTGGAATGGCGAGTAAAATGCACTGCAAAACTTCTATGATAGGGCAATCAGAGACCCGATTAGATCATTTTATATTTTGTTTAATATAAGATTTCAGGGAAATTCTATCACATTTGTTCAATTTACGTCGCACCTATGTCAGATAGCGTATTGGGCGAAGCGGCATCTCAAAGCGCATGAAATGGCGAGTAAAATGCACTGCTAAACTTCTATGATAGGGCAATCAGAGACCCGATTAGATCATTTTATATTTTGTTTAATATAAGATTTCAGGGAAATTCTATCACATTTGTTCAATTTACGTAGCTCCTATTTCAGATAGCGTATTGGGCTAAGCGGCATCTCAAAGCGCATGAAATGGCGAGTAAAATGCACTATTAGATTTCTATGGTAGGGCGTACAGAGACCCGATTAGATCATTTTATATTATGGTTAATTTAAGAATTCAGCAAAATTCTATCACATTTGTTCAATTTACGTCGCTCCTATTTCAGATAGCGTATTGGGATAAGCGGTATCTCAAAGCGCATGAAATGGCGAGTAAAATGCACAATTAAACTACTAGGGTAGGGCAAACAGAGACACGATTAGAACATTTTATATTGTGGTTAATTTAAGCATTCAGCAAAATTCTATCACATTTGTTCAATTTACGTCGCTCCTATTTCAGATAGCGAATTGGGCTAAGCGGCATCTCAAAGCGCATGAAATGGCGAGTAAAATGCACTATCAAACTTCTAGGATAAGGCAAACAGAGACCCGATTAGATCATTTTATATTACGGTTAATATAAGTATTCAGC
Source organism: Macropis europaea (assembly GCA_916610135.2). Taxonomy (NCBI): domain Eukaryota; kingdom Metazoa; phylum Arthropoda; class Insecta; order Hymenoptera; family Melittidae; genus Macropis; species Macropis europaea. The sequence continues at coordinate 982 of CAKAJE020001198.1, read as the reverse complement.
GTAATTCTATCACATTTGTTCAACTTACGTCGCTCCTATTTCAGGCAGCGTACTGGGCTAGGCGGCATCTTAAAGCGCGTGGAATGGCGAGTAAAATGCACTATTAAACTTCTAGGATAAGGCAAACAGAGACCTGATTAGATCATTTTATATTACGGTTAATATAACAATTCGGCGTAATTCTATCACATTTGTTCAATTTACGTCGCTGCTATTCCAGATAGCTTATTGTGCTTAGCGGCATCTCAAAGCGCATGAAATGACGAGTGAAATGCACTATTAAACTTCTAGGATAAGGCAAACAGAGACCCGATTATATCATTTTATATTTTGGTTAATATAAGAATTCAGCGAAATTCTATCACATTTGTTCAATTTACGTCGCTCATATTTCAGATAGCCAACTGGGCTATGCGGCATCTTAAAGCGCGCGGAATGGCGAGTAAAATGCACTATTAAACTTCTATGCTAGGGCAATCAGAGACCCGATTAGATCATTTCATATTTTGGTTAATATGAGAATTCAGTGAAATTCTATCACATTTGTTTAATTTACGTCGCTCCTATTTCAGATAGCGTATTGGGCGAAGCGGCATCTCAAAGCGCATGAAATGGCGACTAAAATGCACTATTAAACTTCTAGGGTAGGGCAAGCAGAGACCCGATTAGATCATTTTATATTATGGTTAATTTAAGAATTCGGCGAAATTCTATCACATTTGTTCAATTTACGTCGCTCCTATTTCAGATAGCGCATTGGGCTAAGCGGCATCTCAAAGCGCATGAAATGGCGAGTAAAATGCACTAATAAACTTCTAGGGTAGGGCAAACAGAGACCCGATTAGATCATTTTATATTATGGTTAATTTAAGAATTCAGCAAAATTCTATCACATTTGTTCAATGTACGTCGCTCCTATTTCGGATAGCGTAGTGGGCTAGACGGCACCCTAAAGCGCGTGGAGTGGCGAGTAAAATGCACT
>CAKAJE020001197.1:0-28714 GCA_916610135.2 Macropis europaea | reverse complement strand
GATCTAATCGGGTCTCTGTTTGCCTTATCCTAGAAGTTTAATACTGCATTTTACTCGTCAATTCATGCGCTTTGCGATGCCGCTTAGCCCAATCAGCTATCTGAAATAGGAGCGACGTAAATTGAACAAATGTGATAGAATTTCGCTGAATTCTTATATTAACCAAAATATAAAATGATCTAATCGGGTCTCTGATTGCCCTATCATAGAAGTTTAACAGTGCATTTTACTCGCCATTCCACGCGCTTTAAGTTGCCGCCTAGCCCAGAACGCTATCTGAAATACGAGCTACGTAAGTTGAACAAATGTCACAGAATTACGCTGAATTCTTATATTAACCGTAATATAAAATGATCTAATCGGGTCTCTGTTTGCCTTATCCTAGAAGTTTAATAGTGCATTTTACTCGCCATTTCATGCGCTTTGAGATGCCGCTTAGCCCAGTACACTATCTGAAATAGGAGCGACGTAAATTGAAAAAATGTGATAGAATTTCGCTGAATTCTTATATTAACCACAATATAAAATGATCTAATGGGGTCTCTGTTTGCCCTACCCTAGAAGTTTAACAGTAAATTTTACTCGCCATTTCTTGCGCTTTGAGGTGCCGCTTAGCCCAATACGCTATTTGAAATAGGAGCGACGTAAAATGAACAAATGTGATAGGATTTCGCTGAATTCTTAAATTAACCATAATATAAAATGATCTAATCGGGTCTATATGTGCCCAACCCTAGAAGCTTAATAGTGCATTTTACTCGCCATTTCTTGCGCTTTGAGATGCCGCTTAGCCCAATACGCTATCTGAAATAGGAGCGACGTAAATTGAACAAATGTGATAGAATTTCCCTGAAATGTTATAGTAAACAAAATATAAAATGATCTATTCGTAACTCTGACTGCCCTATCATAGAAGTTTAGAAGTGCATTTTACTCGCCCTTCCACGCGCTTTAAGATGCCGCCTAGCCCAGTACGCTATCTGAAATAGGAGCGACGTTAGTTGGACAAATGTGATAGAATTACGCTGAATTCTTATATTAACCGTAATATAAAATGATCTATTCGGGTGTCTGTTCGCCCTACCCTAGATGTTTAATAGTGCATTTCACTCGCCATTCCATGCGCTTTGAGATGCCGCTTAGCCCAATACGCTATCTGAAATAGGAGCGACGTAAATTGAACAAATGTGATAGAATTTCGCTGAATTCTTATATTAACCAAAATATGCAAAGATCTTATCGGGTCTCTGATTGCCCTACCCTAGAAGTTTAATAGTGCATTTTACTCGCCCTTTCGTGCGCTGTGAGATGCCGCTTAGCCCAATACGCTATCTGAAATAGGAGCGACGTAAGTTGAACAAATGTCACAGAATTACGCTGAATTCTTATGTTAACCGTAATATAAAATGATCTAATCGGGTCTCTGTTTGCCTTATCCTAGAAGTTTAATAGTGCATTTTACTCGCCATTTCATGCGCTTTGAGATGCCGCTCAGCCCAATACGCTATCTGAAATAGGAGCGACGTAAATTGAACAAATGTGATAGAATTTCGCTGAATTCTTATATTAACCAAAATATAAAATGATCTAATCGGGTCTCTGATTGCCCTATCATAGAAGTTTAACAGCGCATTTTACTCGCCATTCCACGCGCTTTAAGTTGCCGCCTAGCCCAGCACGCTATCTGAAATAGGAGCTACGTAAGTTGAACAAATGTCACAGAATTACGCTGAATTCTTATATTAACCGTAATATAAAATGATCTAATCGGGTCTCTGTTTGCCTTATCCTAGAAGTTTAATTGTGCATTTTACTCGCCATTTCATGCGCTTTGAGATGCCGCTTAGCCCAATAGCTATCTGAAATAGGAGCGACGTAAATTGAACAAATGTGATAGAATTTCCCTGAAATCTTATATTAACCGTAATATAAAATGATCTAATCGGGTCTCTGTTTGCATTACCCTCGAAGTTTAATAGTGCATTTTACTCGTCATTCCATGCGCTTTGAGATGCCGCTTAGCCCAATACGCTATCTGAAATAGGAGCGATGTAAATTGAACAAATGTGATAGAATTTTGCTGAATTCTTAAATTAACCATAATATAAAATGATGTAATCGGGTCTCTGTTCGCCCTACCCAAGAAGTTTAATAGTGCATTTCTCTCGTCAGTTCATGCGCTTTGAGATGCCGCTTAGCCCAATAGCTATCTGAAATAGGAGCGACGTAAATTGAACAAATGTGATAGAATTTCCCTGAAGTCTTATATTAAAGAAAATATAAAATGATCTAAACGGGACTCTGATTGCCCTATCATAGACGTTTAGTAGTGCATTTTACTCGCCCTTCCACGCGCTTTAAGATGCCGCCTAGCCCAGTACACTATCTGAAATAGGAGCGACGTAAATTGAAAAAATGTGATAGAATTTCTCTGAATTCTTATATTAACCAAAATATAAAATGATCTAATCGGGTCTCTGATAGCCCTATCATAGAAGTTTAATAGTGCATTTTACTCGCCATTCCACGCGCTTTAAGATGCCGCCTAGCCCAGTACGCTACCTGAAATAGGAGCGACGTAAGTTGAATAAATGTGATAGAATTACGCTGAATTCTTATATTAACCGTAATATAAGATGATCTAATCGGGTCTCTGTTTGCCCTATCCTAGAAGTTTAATAGTGCATTTCACTCGTCATTTCATGCGCTTTGAGATGCCGCTTAGCCCAATACGCTGTCTGAAATAGGAGCGACGTAAATTGAACAAATGTGATAGAATTACGCTGAATTCTTAAATTAACCATAATATAAAATGATCTAATCAGGTCTCTGATTGCCCTACCCTAGAAGTTTAATAGTGCATTTTACTCGCCATTTCTTGCGCTTTGAGATGCAGCTTAGCCCAATACGCTATTTGAAATAGGAGCGACGTAAATTGAACAAATGTGATAGAATTTCGCTGAATTCTTTTATTAACCATAATGTAAAATGATCTAACCGGGTCTCTGTTCGCCCTAGCCTACAACTTTAATAGTGCACTTTATTCGCCATTTCATACGCTTTGAGATGCCGCTTAGCCCAATACGCTATCTGAAATAGGAGCGACGTAAATTGAACAAATGTGATAGAATTTCGCTGAATTCTTATATAAACCAAAATATAAAATTATCTAATCGGGTCTCTGATTGCCCTATCATAGAAGTTTAATAGTGCATTTTACTCGCCATTCCGCACGCTTTAAGGTGCCGCCTAGCCCAGTACGCTATCTGAAATAGGAGCGACGTAAATTGAACAAATGTGATAGAATTTTGCTGAATTCTTAAATTAACCATAATATAAAATGATCTAATCGGGTCTCTGTTTGCCCTTCCCTAGACGTTTAATAGTGCATTTTACTCGCCATTTCATGCGCTTTGAGATGCCGCTTAGCCCAATACGCTATCTGAAATAGGAGCGACGTAAATTGAAGAAATGTGATAGAATTTCCTTGAATTCTTATATTAACCAAAATATAAAATGATTTGATCGGGTCCCTGATTGCCCTATCATAGAAGTTTAATAGTGCATTTTACTCGCCATTCCACGCGCTTTAAGATGCCGCCTAGCCCAATACGCTATCTGAAATAGGAGCGACGTAAATTGAACAAATGTGATAGAATTTCCCTGAATTCTTATATAAACCAAAATATAAAATGATCTGATCGGGTCCCTGATTGCCCTATCATAGAAGTTTAATAGTGCATTTTCCTCGCCATTCCACGCGCTTTAAGATGCCGCCTAGCCCAGTACGCTATCTGAGATAGGAGCGACGTAAATTGAACAAATGTGACAGAATTTTGCTGAATTCTTATATTAACCGTAATATAAAATGATCTAATCGGGTCTCTCATTGCCCTACCCTAGAAGTTTAATAGTGCATTTTACTCGCCATTCCACGCGCTTTAAGATGCCGCCTAGCCCAATACGCTATCTGAAATAGGAGCGACGTAAATTGAACAAATGTGATAGAATTTCCCTGAATTCTTATATAAACCAAAATATAAAATGATCTGATCGGGTCCCTGATTGCCCTATCATAGAAGTTTAATAGTGCATTTTCCTCGCCATTCCACGCGCTTTAAGATGCCGCCTAGCCCAGTACGCTATCTGAAACAGGAGCGACGTAAATTGAACAAATGTGATAGAATTTTGCTGAATTCTTAAATTAACCATAATATAAAATGATCTAATCGGGTCTCTGTTTGCCCTTCCCTAGACGTTTAATAGTGCATTTTACCCGCCATTTCTTGCGCTTTGAGATGCCACTTAGCCCAAGTCGCTATCTGAAATAGGAGCGATGTAAATTGAACAAATGTGATAGAATTTCGCTGAATTCTTATATTAACCTTAATGTAAAATGATCTAATCGGGTCTTTGTTCGCCCTACCCAAGAAGTTTAATAGTGCATTTCACTCGTCATTTCATGCGCTTTGCGATGCCGCTTAGCCCAATAAGCTATCTGAAATTGGTGCGACGTATATTGAACAAATGTGATAGAATTTTGCTGAATTCTTATATTAACCAAAATATAAAATGATCTAATCGGGTCTCTGATTGCCCTATCATAGAAGTTTAATAGTGCATTTTACTCGCCATTCCACGCGCTTTAAGATGCCGCCTAGCCCAGTACGCTATCTGAAATAGGAGCTACGTAAGTTGAACGAATGTGACAGAATTACGCTGATTTCTTATATTAACCGTAATATAAAATGATCTAATCGGGTCTCTGTTTGCCTTATCCTAGAAGTTTAATAGTGCATTTTACTCGTCAATTCATGCGCTTTGCGATGCCGCTTAGCCCAATCAGCTATCTGAAATAGGAGCGACGTAAATTGAACAAATGTGATAGAATTTCGCTGAATTCTTATATTAACCAAAATATAAAATGATCTAATCGGGTCTCTGATTGCCCTATCATAGAAGTTTAACAGTGCATTTTACTCGCCATTCCACGCGCTTTAAGTTGCCGCCTAGCCCAGAACGCTATCTGAAATACGAGCTACGTAAGTTGAACAAATGTCACAGAATTACGCTGAATTCTTATATTAACCGTAATATAAAATGATCTAATCGGGTCTCTGTTTGCCTTATCCTAGAAGTTTAATAGTGCATTTTACTCGCCATTTCATGCGCTTTGAGATGCCGCTTAGCCCAGTACACTATCTGAAATAGGAGCGACGTAAATTGAAAAAATGTGATAGAATTTCGCTGAATTCTTATATTAACCACAATATAAAATGATCTAATGGGGTCTCTGTTTGCCCTACCCTAGAAGTTTAACAGTAAATTTTACTCGCCATTTCTTGCGCTTTGAGGTGCCGCTTAGCCCAATACGCTATTTGAAATAGGAGCGACGTAAAATGAACAAATGTGATAGGATTTCGCTGAATTCTTAAATTAAACATAATATAAAATGATCTAATCGGGTCTATATGTGCCCAACCCTAGAAGCTTAATAGTGCATTTTACTCGCCATTTCTTGCGCTTTGAGATGCCGCTTAGCCCAATACGCTATCTGAAATAGGAGCGACGTAAATTGAACAAATGTGATAGAATTTCCCTGAAATGTTATAGTAAACAAAATATAAAATGATCTATTCGTAACTCTGACTGCCCTATCATAGAAGTTTAGAAGTGCATTTTACTCGCCCTTCCACGCGCTTTAAGATGCCGCCTAGCCCAGTACGCTATCTGAAATAGGAGCGACGTTAGTTGGACAAATGTGATAGAATTACGCTGAATTCTTATATTAACCGTAATATAAAATGATCTATTCGGGTGTCTGTTCGCCCTACCCTAGATGTTTAATAGTGCATTTCACTCGCCATTCCATGCGCTTTGAGATGCCGCTTAGCCCAATACGCTATCTGAAATAGGAGCGACGTAAATTGAACAAATGTGATAGAATTTCGCTGAATTCTTATATTAACCAAAATATGCAAAGATCTTATCGGGTCTCTGATTGCCCTACCCTAGAAGTTTAATAGTGCATTTTACTCGCCCTTTCGTGCGCTGTGAGATGCCGCTTAGCCCAATACGCTATCTGAAATAGGAGCGACGTAAGTTGAACAAATGTCACAGAATTACGCTGAATTCTTATGTTAACCGTAATATAAAATGATCTAATCGGGTCTCTGTTTGCCTTATCCTAGAAGTTTAATAGTGCATTTTACTCGCCATTTCATGCGCTTTGAGATGCCGCTCAGCCCAATACGCTATCTGAAATAGGAGCGACGTAAATTGAACAAATGTGATAGAATTTCGCTGAATTCTTATATTAACCAAAATATAAAATGATCTAATCGGGTCTCTGATTGCCCTATCATAGAAGTTTAACAGCGCATTTTACTCGCCATTCCACGCGCTTTAAGTTGCCGCCTAGCCCAGCACGCTATCTGAAATAGGAGCTACGTAAGTTGAACAAATGTCACAGAATTACGCTGAATTCTTATATTAACCGTAATATAAAATGATCTAATCGGGTCTCTGTTTGCCTTATCCTAGAAGTTTAATTGTGCATTTTACTCGCCATTTCATGCGCTTTGAGATGCCGCTTAGCCCAATAGCTATCTGAAATAGGAGCGACGTAAATTGAACAAATGTGATAGAATTTCCCTGAAATCTTATATTAACCGTAATATAAAATGATCTAATCGGGTCTCTGTTTGCATTACCCTCGAAGTTTAATAGTGCATTTTACTCGTCATTCCATGCGCTTTGAGATGCCGCTTAGCCCAATACGCTATCTGAAATAGGAGCGATGTAAATTGAACAAATGTGATAGAATTTTGCTGAATTCTTAAATTAACCATAATATAAAATGATGTAATCGGGTCTCTGTTCGCCCTACCCAAGAAGTTTAATAGTGCATTTCTCTCGTCAGTTCATGCGCTTTGAGATGCCGCTTAGCCCAATAGCTATCTGAAATAGGAGCGACGTAAATTGAACAAATGTGATAGAATTTCCCTGAAGTCTTATATTAAAGAAAATATAAAATGATCTAAACGGGACTCTGATTGCCCTATCATAGACGTTTAGTAGTGCATTTTACTCGCCCTTCCACGCGCTTTAAGATGCCGCCTAGCCCAGTACACTATCTGAAATAGGAGCGACGTAAATTGAAAAAATGTGATAGAATTTCTCTGAATTCTTATATTAACCAAAATATAAAATGATCTAATGGGGTCTCTGTTTGCCCTACCCTAGAAGTTTAATAGTGAATTTTACTCGCCATTTCATGCGCTTTGAGATGCCGCTTAGCCCATTACGCTATCTGAAATAGGAGCGATGTAAATTGAACAAATGTGATAGAATTTCGAAGAATTCATTTATTAACCAAAATATAAAATGATCTAATCGGGTCTCTGATTGCCCTACCCTAGAAGTTTAATAGTGCATTTTACTCGCCATTTCATGCGCTTTGAGATGCCGCTTAGCCCAATACGCTATCTGAAATAGGAGCGACGTAAATTGAACAAATGTGATAGAATTTCGCTGAATTCTTTTATTTACCATAATGTTAAATGATCTAATCGGGTCTCTGTTCGCCCTAGCGTAGAAGCTTAATAGTGCATTTTATTCTTCATTTCATGCGCTTTGAGATGCCGCTTAGCCCAATACGCTATCTGAAATAGGAACGACGCAAATTGAACAAATGCGATAGAATATCGCTGAATTCTTATATTAACCATAATATGAAATGATGTAATCGGGTCTCTGTTCGCCCTACCCAAGAAGTTTAATAGTGCATTTCTCTCGTCATTTCATGCGCCTTGAGATGCCGCTTAGCCCAATAGCTATCTGAAATAGGAGCGACGTAAATTGAACAAATGTGATAGAATTTCCCTGAAATCTTATATTAACCGTAATATAAAATGATCTAATCGGGTCTCTGTTTGCATTACCCTCGAAGTTTAATAGTGCATTTTGCTCGTCATTCCATGCGCTTTGAGATGCCGCTTAGCCCAATACGCTATCTGAAATAGGAGCGATGTAAATTGAACAAATGTGATAGGATTTTGCTGAATTCTTAAATTAACCATAATATAAAATGATGTAATCGGGTCTCTGTTCGCCCTACCCAAGAAGTTTAATAGTGCATTTCTCTCGTCAGTTCATGCGCTTTGAGATGCCGCTTAGCCCAATAGCTATCTGAAATAGGAGCGACGTAAATTGAACAAATGTGATAGAATTTCCCTGAAGTCTTATATTAAAGAAAATATAAAATGATCTAAACGGGACTCTGATTGCCCTATCATAGACGTTTAGTAGTGCATTTTACTCGCCCTTCCACGCGCTTTAAGATGCCGCCTAGCCCAGTACACTATCTGAAATAGGAGCGACGTAAATTGAAAAAATGTGATAGAATTTCTCTGAATTCTTATATTAACCAAAATATAAAATGATCTAATGGGGTCTCTGTTTGCCCTACCCTAGAAGTTTAATAGTGAATTTTACTCGCCATTCCACGCGCTTTATGCTAACGCCTAGCCCAGTACGCTATCTGAAATAGGAGCGACGTAAATTGAACAAATGTGATAGAATTTCGCTGAATCCTTATATTAACCAAAATATAAAATGACCTAATCGGGTCTCTTATTGCCCTATCATAGAAGTTTCATGGTGCATTTTACTCGCCCTTCCACGCGCTTTAAGATGCCGTCTAGCCCAGTACGCTATCTGAAATAGGAGCGACGTAAGTTGAACAAATGTGATACTATTACGCTGAATTCTTATATTATCCATAATATAAAATGATATAATCGGGTCTGTGCTTGCGTTACTCTAGAAGTTTAATAGTGCATTTTACTCGCCATTTCATGCGCTTTGAGGTGCCGCTTATCCCAATACGCTATCTGAAATAGGAGCGACGTAAGTTGAACAAATGTGATAGAATTTCGCTGAATTCTTAAATTAACCATAATATGAAATGATCTAATCTGGTCTCTGTTTGCCCTACCCTAGAAGTTTAATAGTGGATGTTACTCGCCACTCCACGCGCATTAAGATGCCGCCTAGCCCAGTACGCTATCTGAAATAGGAGCGACCTAAATTGAACAAATGTGATAGAATTTTGCTGAATTCTTAAATTAACCATAATATAAAATGATCTAATCGGGTCACTGCTTGTCCTACCCTAGAAGTTTAATAGTGCATTTTACTCGTCATTTCATGCGCTTTGAGATGCCTCTTTGCCCAATACGCTTTCTGAAATAGGAGCAACGTAAATTGAACGAATGTGATAGTATTTCGCTGAATTCTTAAATTAACCATAATATAAAATGATCTAATCGGGTCTCTGTTTGCCCCACCCTAGAAGTTTCATAGTGCATTTTACTCGCCATTTCATGCGCTTTGAGATGCCGCTTAGCCCATTACGGTATCTGAAATAGGAGCGACGTAAGTTGAACAAATGTGATAGAATTTCGCTGAATTCTTTTATTAACCATAATGTAAAATGATCTAATCGTGTCTCTGTTCTCCCGAGCCTAGAAGTTTAATAGTTGATGTTACTCGCCATTCCACGCGCATTAAGATGCCGCCTAGCCCAGTACGCCATCTGAAATAGGAGCGACCTAAATTGAACAAATGTGATAGAATTTTGCTGAATTCTTAAATTAACCATAATATAAAATGATCTAATCGGGTCACTGCTTGTTCTACCCTAGAAGTTTAATAGTGCATTTTACTCGTCATTTCATGCGCTTTGAGATGCCGCTTTGCCCAAAACGCTATCTGAAATAGGAGCGACGTAAATTGAACGAATGTGATAGTATTTCGCTGAATTCTTTTATTAACCATAATGTAAAATGATCTAATCGGGTCTCTGCTCGCCCCAGCCTAGAAGTTTAATAGTGCATTTTACTCGCCATTTCATGCGCTTTGAGATGCCGCTTAGCCCAATACGCTATCTGAAATAGGAGCGACGTAAATTGAACGAATGTGATAGTATTTCGCTGAATTCTTAAATTAACCATAATATAAAATGATCTAGTCGGGTCTCTGTTTGCCCTACACTAGAACTTTAATAGTGCATTTTACTCCTCATTTCATGCGCTTTGAGATACCGCTTAGCCCAATACGATATCTGAAATAGGAGCGACGCAAATTGAACAAATGTGATAGAATTTTGCTGAATTCTTTTATTAACCATAATGTAAAATGATCTAATCGGGTCTCTGTTCGCCCTGGCCCAGAAGTTTAATAGTGCTTTTTACTCGCCATTTCATGCGCTTTGAGATGTCGCTTAGCCCAATACGCTATCTGAAATAGGAGCGACGTAAATTGAACAAATGTGATAGAATTTCGCTGAATTCTTTTATTAACCATAATGTTAAATGATCTAATCGGGTCTCTGTTCGCCCTAGCCTAGAAGTTTAATAGTGGATGTTACTCGCCATTCCACGCGCATTAAGATGCCGCCTAGCCCAGTACGCTATCTGAAATAGGAGCGACCTAAATTGAACAAATGTGATAGAATTTCGTTGAATTCTTAAATTAACCATAATATACAATGATCTAATCGGGTCTCTGTTTGCCCTACCCTAGAAGTTTAATAGTGCATTTTACTCACCATTCCACGCGCTTTAAGATGCCGCCTAGCCCAGTACGCTATCAGAAATAGGAGCGACGTAAATTGAACAAATGTGATAGAATTTTGCTGAATTCTTAAATTATCCATAATATAAAATGATCTAATCGGGTCTCTGTTTGCCGTACCCTAGAAGTTTAATAGTGCATTTTACTCGTCATTTCATGCGCTTTGAGATGCCGCGTTGCCCAATACGCTATCTGAAATAGGAGCGACGTAAATTGAACGAATGTGATAGTATTTCGCTGAATTCTTAAATTAACCATAATATAAAATGATCTAGTCGGGTCTCTGTTTGCCCTACACTAGAACTTTAATAGTGCATTTTACTCCTCATTTCATGCGCTTTGAGATACCGCTTAGCCCAATACGATATCTGAAATAGGAGCGACGCAAATTGAACAAATGTGATAGAATTTCGCTGAATTCTTTTATTAACCATAATGTAAAATGATCTAATCGGGTCTCTGTTCGCCCTAGCCTAGAAGTTTAATAGTGCATTTTACTCGCCATTTCATGCGCTTTGAGATGCCGCTTAGCCCAATACGCTATCTGAAATAGGAGCGACGTAAATTGAACAAATGTGATAGAATTTCGCTGAATTCTTTTATTAACCATAATGTAAAATGATCTAATCGGGTCTCTGTTCGCCCTAGCCTAGAAGTTTAATAGTGGATGTTACTCGCCACTCCACGCGCATTAAGATGCCGCCTAGCCCAGTACGCTATCTGAAATAGGAGCGACCTAAGTTGAACAAATGTGACAGAATTTTGCTGAATTCTTAAATTAACCATAATATAAAATGATCTAATCAGGTCTCTGTTTGCCCCACCCTAGAAGTATAATAGTGCATTTTACTCGCCATTTCATGCGCTTTGAGATGCCGCTTAGCCCAATACGCTATCTGAAATAGGAGCGACGTAAGTTGAACAAATGTGATAGAATTTCGCTGAATTCTTTTATTAACCATAATGTAAAATGATCTAATCGTGTCTCTGTTCGCCCTAGCCTAGAAGTTTAATAGTTGATGTTACTCGCCATTCCACGCGCATTAAGATGCCGCCTAGCCCAGTACGCCATCTGAAATAGGAGCGACCTAAATTGAACAAATGTGATAGAATTTTGCTGAATTCTTAAATTAACCATAATATAAAATGATCTAATCGGGTCACTGCTTGTCCTACCCTAGAAGTTTAATAGTGCATTTTACTCGTCATTTCATGCGCTTTGAGATGCCGCTTTGCCCAATACGCTATCTGAAATAGGAGCGACGTAAATTGAACGAATGTGATAGTATTTCGCTGAATTCTTAAATTAACCATAATATAAAATGATCTAGTCGGGTCTCAGTTTGCCCTACCCTAGAACTTTAATAGTGCATTTTACTCCTCATTTCATGCGCTTTGAGATGCCGCTTAGCCCAATACGCTATCTGAAATAGGAGCGACGTAAATTGAACAAATGTGATAGAATTTCCTTGAATTCTTATATTAACCAAAATATAAAATGATTTGATCGGGTCCCTGATTGCCCTATCATAGAAGTTTAATAGTGCATTTCACTCGTCATTCCACGCTCTTTAAGATGCCGCCAAGCCCAGTACGCTATCTGAAATAGGAGCAACGTAGATTGAACAAACGTGACAGAATTTTGCTGAATTCTTATATTAACCGTAATATAAAATGACCTAATCGGTTCTCTCTTTCCCTTACCCTAGAAGTTTAATAGTGCATTTCACTGGTCATTTCATGCGCTTTGAGATGCCGCTTAGCCCAATACACTATCTGAAATAAGAGCGACGTAAATTTAACAAATGTGATAGAATTTCGCTGAATTCTTTTATTAACCAAAATGTAATATGATCTAATCGGGACTCTCTTTGCCTTACCCTAGAAGTTTAATAGTGCATTTCACTCGTCATTTCATGCGCTTTGAGATGCCGCTTAGCACACTGCGCTATCTGAAATAGGAGAGACGTAAATTGAACAAAAGTGATAGAATTTCGCTGAATTCTTTTGTTCACTATAATGTAAAATGATCTAATCGGGTCTCTGTTCGCCCTAGCCTATAAGTTTAATAGTGAATTTTATTTGCCAATTCATGCGCTTTGAGATGCTGCTTAGCCCAATACGCTATCTGACATAGGAGCGACGTAAATTGAACAAATGTGATAGAATTTCGCTGAATTCTTATAATAACCAAATTATAAAATGATCTAATCGGGTCTCTGATTGCCCTATCATAGAAGTTTAATATTGCATTTTACTCACCCTTCCACGCGCTTTAAGGTGCCGCCCAGCCCAGTACGCTATCTGAAATAGGAGCAACGTAAATTGAACAAATGTGACAGAATTTTGCTGAATTCTTAAATTAACTATAATATAAAATGGTCTAATCGGGTCTCTGATTGCCCTATCATAGAAGGCTAATAGTGCATTTTACTCGCTATTTCACGCGCTTTAATATGCCGGCTAGCCCAGTAGGGTACCTGAAATAGGAGTGACGTAAATTGCACAAATGTGATAGAATTACGCTTAATTCTTACATTAACCGTAATATAAAATGACCTAATCGGTTCTCTCTTTCCCTTACCCTAGAAGTTTAATAGTGCACTTTACTCGCCATTTCATGCGCTTTGAGGTGCCGCTTAGCCCAATACGCTATCTGAAATAGGAGCGACGTAAATTGAACAAATGTGATAGAATTTCCCTGAATTCTTATATTAACCTTAATGTAAAATGATCTAATCGGGTCTCTGTTCGCCCTACCCTAGAAGTTTAATAGTGCATTTCACTCCTCATTTCATGCGCTTTGAGATGCCGCTTAGCTCAATAAGCTATCTGAAATAGGAGCGACGTAAATTGAATAAATGTGATGGAATTTCGCTGAATTCTTATATTAACCAAAATATAAAATGATCTAATCGGGTCTCTTATTGCCCTATCATAGAAGCTTAATAGTGCATTTTGCTCGCCATTCCACGCGCTTTAAGGTGCCGCCTAGCCCAGTACGCTATCTGAAATAGGAACGACGTAAATTGAACAAAAGTGATAGAATTTTGCTGAATGATTAAATTAACCATAATATAAAATGATCTACTCGGGTTTCTGTTTGCCCTACCCTAGAAGTTTAATAGTGCATTTTACTCGTCATTTCATGCGCTTTGAGATGCCGCTTTGCCCAGTACGCTATCTGAGATAGGAGCAACGTAAATTGAACAAATGTGACAGAATTTTGCTGAATTCTTATATTAACCGTAATATAAAATGATCTAATCGGGTCTCTGTTTGCCTTATCCTAGAAGTTTAATACTGCATTTTACTCGTCAATTCATGCGCTTTGCGATGCCGCTTAGCCCAATAAGCTATCTGAAATAGGAGCGACGTAAATTGAACAAATGTGATAGAATTTCGCTGAATTCTTATATTAACCAAAATATAAAATGATCTAATCGGGTCTCTGATTGCCCTATCATAGAAGTTTAACAGTGCATTTTACTCGCCATTCCACGCGCTTTAAGTTGCCGCCTAGCCCAGCACGCTATCTGAAATAGGATCTACGTAAGTTGAACAAATGTCACAGAATTACGCTGAATTCTTATATTAACCGTAATATAAAATGATCTAATCGGGTCTCTGTTTGCCTTATCCTAGAAGTTTAATAGTGCATTTTACTCGCCATTTCATGCGCTTTGAGATGCCGCTTAGCCCAGTACACTATCTGAAATAGGAGCGACGTAAATTGAAAAAATGTGATAGAATTTCGCTGAATTCTTATATTAACCAAAATATAAAATGATCTAATGGGGTCTCTGTTTGCCCTACCCTAGAAGTTTAACAGTAAATTTTACTGGCCATTTCTTGCGCTTTGAGGTGCCGCTTAGCCCAATACGCTATTTGAAATAGGAGCGACGTAAAATGAACAAATGTGATAGGATTTCGCTGAATTCTTAAATTAACCATAATATGAAATGATCTAATCTGGTCTCTGTTTGCCCTACCCTAGAAGTTTAATAGTGCATTTTACTCCTCATTTCATGCGCTTTGAGATGCCGCTTAGCCCAATACGCTATCTGAAATAGGAGCGACGTAAATTGAACAAATGTGAAAGAATTTCGCTGAATTCTTATATAAACCAAAATATAAAATGATCTAATCGGGTCTCTGATTGCCCTATCATAGAAGGTTAGTAGCGCATTTTACTCGCCATTTCATGCGCTTTGAGATGCCGCTTAGCCCAATACGCTATCTGAAATATGAGCGACGTAAATTGAACAAATGTGATAGAATTTCGTTGTATTCTTATATTAACCTTAATGTAAAATGATCTAATCGGGTCTCTGTTCGCCCTACCCTAGAAGTTTAATAGTGCATTTCACTCGCTATTCCACGCGCTTTAAGATGCCGGCTAGCCCAGTAGGCTATCTGAAATAGGAGTGAAGTAAATTGAACAAATGTGATAGAATTATACTTAATTCTTATATTAACCGTAATATAAAATGATCTAATCGGGTCTCTCTTTGCATTACCCTAGAAGTTTAATAGTGCATTTTCCTCGCCATTTCATGCGCATTGAGATGCCGCTTAGCCTAATACGCTATCTGAAATAGGAGCGACGTAAATTGAACAAATGTGATAGAATTTCGCTGCATTCTTTTATTAACCATAATGTAAAATGATCTAATCGGGTCTCTGTTCGCCCTAGCCTAGAAGTTTAATAGTGGATGTTACTCGCCATTCCACGCGCGTTAAGATGCCGCCTAGCCCAGTACGCTATCTGAAATAGGAGCGACCTAAATTGAACAAATGTGATAGAATTTTGCTGAATTCTTAAATTAACCATAATATAAAATGATCTAATCGGGTCTCTGTTTGCCCCACCCTAGAAGTTTAATAGTGCATTTCACTCGTCATTTCATGCGCTTTGAGATACCGCTTAGCCCAATACGATATCTGAAATAGGAGCGACGTAAATTGAACAAATGTGATAGAATTTCGCTGAATTCTTTTATTAACCATAATGTAAAATGATCTAACCGGGTCTCTGTTCGCCCTAGCCTACAACTTTAATAGTGCACTTTATTCGCCATTTCATACGCTTTGAGATGCCGCTTAGCCCAATACGCTATCTGAAATAGGAGCGACGTAAATTGAACAAATGTGATAGAATTTCGCTGAATTCTTATATAAACCAAAATATAAAATTATCTAATCGGGTCTCTGATTGCCCTATCATAGAAGTTTAATAGTGCATTTTACTCGCCATTCCGCACGCTTTAAGATGCCGCCTAGCCCAGTACGCTATCTGAAATAGGAGCGACGTAAATTGAACAAATGTGATAGAATTTTGCTGAATTCTTAAATTAACCATAATATAAAATGATCTAATCGGGTCTCTGTTTGCCCTTCCCTAGACGTTTAATAGTGCATTTTACTCGCCATTTCATGCGCTTTGAGATGCCGCTTAGCCCAATACGCTATCTGAAATAGGAGCGACGTAAATTGAAGAAATGTGATAGAATTTCCTTGAATTCTTATATTAACCAAAATATAAAATGATTTGATCGGGTCCCTGATTGCCCTATCATAGAAGTTTAATAGTGCATTTTACTCGCCATTCCACGCGCTTTAAGATGCCGCCTAGCCCAATACGCTATCTGAAATAGGAGCGACGTAAATTGAACAAATGTGATAGAATTTCCCTGAATTCTTATATAAACCAAAATATAAAATGATCTGATCGGGTCCCTGATTGCCCTATCATAGAAGTTTAATAGTGCATTTTCCTCGCCATTCCACGCGCTTTAAGATGCCGCCTAGCCCAGTACGCTATCTGAGATAGGAGCAACGTAAATTGAACAAATGTGACAGAATTTTGCTGAATTCTTATATTAACCGTAATATAAAATGATCTAATCGGGTCTCTCATTGCCCTACCCTAGAAGTTTAATAGTGCATTTTACTCGCCATTCCACGCGCTTTAAGATGCCGCCTAGCCCAATACGCTATCTGAAATAGGAGCGACGTAAATTGAACAAATGTGATAGAATTTCCCTGAATTCTTATATAAACCAAAATATAAAATGATCTGATCGGGTCCCTGATTGCCCTATCATAGAAGTTTAATAGTGCATTTTCCTCGCCATTCCACGCGCTTTAAGATGCCGCCTAGCCCAGTACGCTATCTGAAATAGGAGCGACGTAAATTGAACAAATGTGATAGAATTTTGCTGAATTCTTAAATTAACCATAATATAAAATGATCTAATCGGGTCTCTGTTTGCCCTTCCCTAGACGTTTAATAGTGCATTTTACCCGCCCTTTCTTGCG
Source organism: Macropis europaea (assembly GCA_916610135.2). Lineage (NCBI taxonomy): Eukaryota > Metazoa > Arthropoda > Insecta > Hymenoptera > Melittidae > Macropis > Macropis europaea. The sequence continues at coordinate 11,755 of CAKAJE020001197.1, read as the reverse complement.
CTTTGAGATGCCGCTTAGCCCAAGTCGCTATCTGAAATAGGAGCGATGTAAATTGAACAAATGTGATAGAATTTCGCTGAATTCTTATATTAACCTTAATGTAAAATGATCTAATCGGGTCTTTGTTCGCCCTACCCAAGAAGTTTAATAGTGCATTTCACTCGTCATTTCATGCGCTTTGCGATGCCGCTTAGCCCAATAAGCTATCTGAAATTGGTGCGACGTATATTGAACAAATGTGATAGAATTTTGCTGAATTCTTATATTAACCAAAATATAAAATGATCTAATCGGGTCTCTGATTGCCCTATCATAGAAGTTTAATAGTGCATTTTACTCGCCATTCCACGCGCTTTAAGATGCCGCCTAGCCCAGTACGCTATCTGAAATAGGAGCTACGTAAGTTGAACGAATGTGACAGAATTACGCTGATTTCTTATATTAACCGTAATATAAAATGATCTAATCGGGTCTCTGTTTGCCTTATCCTAGAAGTTTAATAGTGCATTTTACTCGTCAATTCATGCGCTTTGCGATGCCGCTTAGCCCAATCAGCTATCTGAAATAGGAGCGACGTAAATTGAACAAATGTGATAGAATTTCGCTGAATTCTTATATTAACCAAAATATAAAATGATCTAATCGGGTCTCTGATTGCCCTATCATAGAAGTTTAACAGTGCATTTTACTCGCCATTCCACGCGCTTTAAGTTGCCGCCTAGCCCAGAACGCTATCTGAAATACGAGCTACGTAAGTTGAACAAATGTCACAGAATTACGCTGAATTCTTATATTAACCGTAATATAAAATGATCTAATCGGGTCTCTGTTTGCCTTATCCTAGAAGTTTAATAGTGCATTTTACTCGCCATTTCATGCGCTTTGAGATGCCGCTTAGCCCAGTACACTATCTGAAATAGGAGCGACGTAAATTGAAAAAATGTGATAGAATTTCGCTGAATTCTTATATTAACCAAAATATAAAATGATCTAATGGGGTCTCTGTTTGCCCTACCCTAGAAGTTTAACAGTAAATTTTACTCGCCATTTCTTGCGCTTTGAGGTGCCGCTTAGCCCAATACGCTATTTGAAATAGGAGCGACGTAAAATGAACAAATGTGATAGGATTTCGCTGAATTCTTAAATTAACCATAATATAAAATGATCTAATCGGGTCTATATGTGCCCAACCCTAGAAGCTTAATAGTGCATTTTACTCGCCATTTCTTGCGCTTTGAGATGCCGCTTAGCCCAATACGCTATCTGAAATAGGAGCGACGTAAATTGAACAAATGTGATAGAATTTCCCTGAAATGTTATAGTAAACAAAATATAAAATGATCTATTCGTAACTCTGACTGCCCTATCATAGAAGTTTAGAAGTGCATTTTACTCGCCCTTCCACGCGCTTTAAGATGCCGCCTAGCCCAGTACGCTATCTGAAATAGGAGCGACGTTAGTTGAACAAATGTGATAGAATTACGCTGAATTCTTATATTAACCGTAATATAAAATGATCTATTCGGGTGTCTGTTCGCCCTACCCTAGATGTTTAATAGTGCATTTCACTCGCCATTCCATGCGCTTTGAGATGCCGCTTAGCCCAATACGCTATCTGAAATAGGAGCGACGTAAATTGAACAAATGTGATAGAATTTCGCTGAATTCTTATATTAACCAAAATATGCAAAGATCTTATCGGGTCTCTGATTGCCCTACCCTAGAAGTTTAATAGTGCATTTTACTCGCCCTTTCGTGCGCTGTGAGATGCCGCTTAGCCCAATACGCTATCTGAAATAGGAGCGACGTAAGTTGAACAAATGTCACAGAATTACGCTGAATTCTTATGTTAACCGTAATATAAAATGATCTAATCGGGTCTCTGTTTGCCTTATCCTAGAAGTTTAATAGTGCATTTTACTCGCCATTTCATGCGCTTTGAGATGCCGCTCAGCCCAATACGCTATCTGAAATAGGAGCGACGTAAATTGAACAAATGTGATAGAATTTCGCTGAATTCTTATATTAACCAAAATATAAAATGATCTAATCGGGTCTCTGATTGCCCTATCATAGAAGTTTAACAGCGCATTTTACTCGCCATTCCACGCGCTTTAAGTTGCCGCCTAGCCCAGCACGCTATCTGAAATAGGAGCTACGTAAGTTGAACAAATGTCACAGAATTACGCTGAATTCTTATATTAACCGTAATATAAAATGATCTAATCGGGTCTCTGTTTGCCTTATCCTAGAAGTTTAATTGTGCATTTTACTCGCCATTTCATGCGCTTTGAGATGCCGCTTAGCCCAATAGCTATCTGAAATAGGAGCGACGTAAATTGAACAAATGTGATAGAATTTCCCTGAAATCTTATATTAACCGTAATATAAAATGATCTAATCGGGTCTCTGTTTGCATTACCCTCGAAGTTTAATAGTGCATTTTACTCGTCATTCCATGCGCTTTGAGATGCCGCTTAGCCCAATACGCTATCTGAAATAGGAGCGATGTAAATTGAACAAATGTGATAGAATTTTGCTGAATTCTTAAATTAACCATAATATAAAATGATGTAATCGGGTCTCTGTTCGCCCTACCCAAGAAGTTTAATAGTGCATTTCTCTCGTCAGTTCATGCGCTTTGAGATGCCGCTTAGCCCAATAGCTATCTGAAATAGGAGCGACGTAAATTGAACAAATGTGATAGAATTTCCCTGAAGTCTTATATTAAAGAAAATATAAAATGATCTAAACGGGACTCTGATTGCCCTATCATAGACGTTTAGTAGTGCATTTTACTCGCCCTTCCACGCGCTTTAAGATGCCGCCTAGCCCAGTACACTATCTGAAATAGGAGCGACGTAAATTGAAAAAATGTGATAGAATTTCTCTGAATTCTTATATTAACCAAAATATAAAATGATCTAATGGGGTCTCTGTTTGCCCTACCCTAGAAGTTTAATAGTGCATTTTACTCGCCATTTCATGCGCTTTGAGATGCCGCTTAGCCCATTACGCTATCTGAAATAGGAGCGATGTAAATTGAACAAATGTGATAGAATTTCGAAGAATTCATTTATTAACCAAAATATAAAATGATCTAATCGGGTCTCTGATTGCCCTACCCTAGAAGTTTAATAGTGCATTTTACTCGCCATTTCATGCGCTTTGAGATGCCGCTTAGCCCAATACGCTATCTGAAATAGGAGCGACGTAAATTGAACAAATGTGATAGAATTTCGCTGAATTCTTTTATTTACCATAATGTTAAATGATCTAATCGGGTCTCTGTTCGCCCTAGCGTAGAAGCTTAATAGTGCATTTTATTCTTCATTTCATGCGCTTTGAGATGCCGCTTAGCCCAATACGCTATCTGAAATAGGAACGACGCAAATTGAACAAATGCGATAGAATATCGCTGAATTCTTATATTAACCATAATATGAAATGATGTAATCGGGTCTCTGTTCGCCCTACCCAAGAAGTTTAATAGTGCATTTCTCTCGTCATTTCATGCGCCTTGAGATGCCGCTTAGCCCAATAGCTATCTGAAATAGGAGCGACGTAAATTGAACAAATGTGATAGAATTTCCCTGAAATCTTATATTAACCGTAATATAAAATGATCTAATCGGGTCTCTGTTTGCATTACCCTCGAAGTTTAATAGTGCATTTTGCTCGTCATTCCATGCGCTTTGAGATGCCGCTTAGCCCAATACGCTATCTGAAATAGGAGCGATGTAAATTGAACAAATGTGATAGGATTTTGCTGAATTCTTAAATTAACCATAATATAAAATGATGTAATCGGGTCTCCGTTCGCCCTACCCAAGAAGTTTAATAGTGCATTTCTCTCGTCAGTTCATGCGCTTTGAGATGCCGCTTAGCCCAATAGCTATCTGAAATAGGAGCGACGTAAATTGAACAAATGTGATAGAATTTCCCTGAAGTCTTATATTAAAGAAAATATAAAATGATCTAAACGGGACTCTGATTGCCCTATCATAGACGTTTAGTAGTGCATTTTACTCGCCCTTCCACGCGCTTTAAGATGCCGCCTAGCCCAGTACACTATCTGAAATAGGAGCGACGTAAATTGAAAAAATGTGATAGAATTTCTCTGAATTCTTATATTAACCAAAATATAAAATGATCTAATGGGGTCTCTGTTTGCCCTACCCTAGAAGTTTAATAGTGAATTTTACTCGCCATTCCACGCGCTTTATGCTAACGCCTAGCCCAGTACGCTATCTGAAATAGGAGCGACGTAAATTGAACAAATGTGATAGAATTTCGCTGAATCCTTATATTAACCAAAATATAAAATGACCTAATCGGGTCTCTTATTGCCCTATCATAGAAGTTTCATGGTGCATTTTACTCGCCCTTCCACGCGCTTTAAGATGCCGTCTAGCCCAGTACGCTATCTGAAATAGGAGCGACGTAAGTTGAACAAATGTGATACTATTACGCTGAATTCTTATATTATCCATAATATAAAATGATATAATCGGGTCTGTGCTTGCGTTACTCTAGAAGTTTAATAGTGCATTTTACTCGCCATTTCATGCGCTTTGAGGTGCCGCTTATCCCAATACGCTATCTGAAATAGGAGCGACGTAAGTTGAACAAATGTGATAGAATTTCGCTGAATTCTTAAATTAACCATAATATGAAATGATCTAATCTGGTCTCTGTTTGCCCTACCCTAGAAGTTTAATAGTGCATTTTACTCCTCATTTCATGCGCTTTGAGATGCCGCTTAGCCCAATACGCTATCTGAAATAGGAGCGACGTAAATTGAACAAATGTGAAAGAATTTCGCTGAATTCTTATATAAACCAAAATATAAAATGATCTAATCGGGTCTCTGATTGCCCTATCATAGAAGGTTAGTAGCGCATTTTACTCGCCATTTCATGCGCTTTGAGATGCCGCTTAGCCCAATACGCTATCTGAAATATGAGCGACGTAAATTGAACAAATGTGATAGAATTTCGTTGTATTCTTATATTAACCTTAATGTAAAATGATCTAATCGGGTCTCTGTTCGCCCTACCCTAGAAGTTTAATAGTGCATTTCACTCGCTATTCCACGCGCTTTAAGATGCCGGCTAGCCCAGTAGGCTATCTGAAATAGGAGTGAAGTAAATTGAACAAATGTGATAGAATTATACTTAATTCTTATATTAACCGTAATATAAAATGATCTAATCGGGTCTCTCTTTGCATTACCCTAGAAGTTTAATAGTGCATTTTACTCGCCATTTCATGCGCATTGAGATGCCGCTTAGCCTAATACGCTATCTGAAATAGGAGCGACGTAAATTGAACAAATGTGATAGAATTTCGCTGCATTCTTTTATTAACCATAATGTAAAATGATCTAATCGGGTCTCTGTTCGCCCTAGCCTAGAAGTTTAATAGTGGATGTTACTCGCCATTCCACGCGCGTTAAGATGCCGCCTAGCCCAGTACGCTATCTGAAATAGGAGCGACCTAAATTGAACAAATGTGATAGAATTTTGCTGAATTCTTAAATTAACCATAATATAAAATGATCTAATCGGGTCTCTGTTTGCCCCACCCTAGAAGTTTAATAGTGCATTTCACTCGTCATTTCATGCGCTTTGAGATACCGCTTAGCCCAATACGATATCTGAAATAGGAGCGACGTAAATTGAACAAATGTGATAGAATTTCGCTGAATTCTTTTATTAACCATAATGTAAAATGATCTGACCGGGTCTCTGTTCGCCCTAGCCTACAACTTTAATAGTGCACTTTATTCGCCATTTCATACGCTTTGAGATGCCGCTTAGCCCAATACGCTATCTGAAATAGGAGCGACGTAAATTGAACAAATGTGATAGAATTTCGCTGAATTCTTATATAAACCAAAATATAAAATTATCTAATCGGGTCTCTGATTGCCCTATCATAGAAGTTTAATAGTGCATTTTACTCGCCATTCCGCACGCTTTAAGGTGCCGCCTAGCCCAGTACGCTATCTGAAATAGGAGCGACGTAAATTGAACAAATGTGATAGAATTTTGCTGAATTCTTAAATTAACCATAATATAAAATGATCTAATCGGGTCTCTGTTTGCCCTTCCCTAGACGTTTAATAGTGCATTTTACTCGCCATTTCATGCGCTTTGAGATGCCGCTTAGCCCAATACGCTATCTGAAATAGGAGCGACGTAAATTGAAGAAATGTGATAGAATTTCCTTGAATTCTTATATTAACCAAAATATAAAATGATTTGATCGGGTCCCTGATTGCCCTATCATAGAAGTTTAATAGTGCATTTTACTCGCCATTCCACGCGCTTTAAGATGCCGCCTAGCCCAATACGCTATCTGAAATAGGAGCAACGTAAATTGAACAAATGTGATAGAATTTCCCTGAATTCTTATATAAACCAAAATATAAAATGATCTGATCGGGTCCCTGATTGCCCTATCATAGAAGTTTAATAGTGCATTTTCCTCGCCATTCCACGCGCTTTAAGATGCCGCCTAGCCCAGTACGCTATCTGAGATAGGAGCAACGTAAATTGAACAAATGTGACAGAATTTTGCTGAATTCTTATATTAACCGTAATATAAAATGATCTAATCGGGTCTCTCATTGCCCTACCCTAGAAGTTTAATAGTGCATTTTACTCGCCATTCCACGCGCTTTAAGATGCCGCCTAGCCCAATACGCTATCTGAAATAGGAGCGACGTAAATTGAACAAATGTGATAGAATTTCCCTGAATTCTTATATAAACCAAAATATAAAATGATCTGATCGGGTCCCTGATTGCCCTATCATAGAAGTTTAATAGTGCATTTTCCTCGCCATTCCACGCGCTTTAAGATGCCGCCTAGCCCAGTACGCTATCTGAAATAGGAGCGACGTAAATTGAACAAATGTGATAGAATTTTGCTGAATTCTTAAATTAACCATAATATAAAATGATCTAATCGGGTCTCTGTTTGCCCTTCCCTAGACGTTTAATAGTGCATTTTACCCGCCATTTCTTGCGCTTTGAGATGCCACTTAGCCCAAGTCGCTATCTGAAATAGGAGCGATGTAAATTGAACAAATGTGATAGAATTTCGCTGAATTCTTATATTAACCTTAATGTAAAATGATCTAATCGGGTCTTTGTTCGCCCTACCCAAGAAGTTTAATAGTGCATTTCACTCGTCATTTCATGCGCTTTGCGATGCCGCTTAGCCCAATAAGCTATCTGAAATTGGTGCGACGTATATTGAACAAATGTGATAGAATTTTGCTGAATTCTTATATTAACCAAAATATAAAATGATCTAATCGGGTCTCTGATTGCCCTATCATAGAAGTTTAATAGTGCATTTTACTCGCCATTCCACGCGCTTTAAGATGCCGCCTAGCCCAGTACGCTATCTGAAATAGGAGCTACGTAAGTTGAACGAATGTGACAGAATTACGCTGATTTCTTATATTAACCGTAATATAAAATGATCTAATCGGGTCTCTGTTTGCCTTATCCTAGAAGTTTAATAGTGCATTTTACTCGTCAATTCATGCGCTTTGCGATGCCGCTTAGCCCAATCAGCTATCTGAAATAGGAGCGACGTAAATTGAACAAATGTGATAGAATTTCGCTGAATTCTTATATTAACCAAAATATAAAATGATCTAATCGGGTCTCTGATTGCCCTATCATAGAAGTTTAACAGTGCATTTTACTCGCCATTCCACGCGCTTTAAGTTGCCGCCTAGCCCAGAACGCTATCTGAAATAGGAGCTACGTAAGTTGAACAAATGTCACAGAATTACGCTGAATTCTTATATTAACCGTAATATAAAATGATCTAATCGGGTCTCTGTTTGCCTTATCCTAGAAGTTTAATAGTGCATTTTACTCGCCATTTCATGCGCTTTGAGATGCCGCTTAGCCCAGTACACTATCTGAAATAGGAGCGACGTAAATTGAAAAAATGTGATAGAATTTCGCTGAATTCTTATATTAACCACAATATAAAATGATCTAATGGGGTCTCTGTTTGCCCTACCCTAGAAGTTTAACAGTAAATTTTACTCGCCATTTCTTGCGCTTTGAGATGCCGCTTAGCCCAATACGCTATCTGAAATAGGAGCGACGTAAATGAACAAATGTGATAGGATTTCGCTGAATTCTTAAATTAACCATAATATAAAATGATCTAATCGGGTCTATATGTGCCCAACCCTAGAAGCTTAATAGTGCATTTTACTCGCCATTTCTGCGCTTTGAGATGCCGCTTAGCCCAATACGCTATCTGAAATAGGAGCGACGTAAATTGAACAAATGTGATAGAATTTCCCTGAAATGTTATAGTAAACAAAATATAAAATGATCTATTCGTAACTCTGACTGCCCTATCATAGAAGTTTAGAAGTGCATTTTACTCGCCCTTCCACGCGCTTTAAGATGCCGCCTAGCCCAGTACGCTATCTGAAATAGGAGCGACGTTAGTTGGACAAATGTGATAGAATTACGCTGAATTCTTATATTAACCGTAATATAAAATGATCTATTCGGGTGTCTGTTCGCCTACCCTAGATGTTTAATAGTGCATTTCACTCGCCATTCCATGCGCTTTGAGATGCCGCTTAGCCCAATACGCTATCTGAAATAGGAGCGACGTAAATTGAACAAATGTGATAGAATTTCGCTGAATTCTTATATTAACCAAAATATGCAAAGATCTTATCGGGTCTCTGATTGCCCTACCCTAGAAGTTTAATAGTGCATTTACTCGCTCTTTCGTGCGCTGTGAGATGCCGCTTAGCCCAATACGCTATCTGAAATAGGAGCTACGTAAGTTGAACAAATGTCACAGAATTACGCTGAATTCTTATATTAACCGTAATATAAAATGATCTAATCGGGTCTCTGTTTGCCTTATCCTAGAAGTTTAATAGTGCATTTTACTCGCCATTTCATGCGCTTTGAGATGCCGCTCAGCCCAATACGCTATCTGAAATAGGAGCGACGTAAAATTGAACAAATGTGATAGAATTTCGCTGAATTCTTATATTAACCAAAATATAAAATGATCTAATCGGGTCTCTGATTGCCCTATCATAGAAGTTTAACAGCGCATTTTACTCGCCATTCCACGCGCTTTAAGTTGCCGCCTAGCCCAGCACGCTATCTGAAATAGGAGCTACGTAAGTTGAACAAATGTCACAGAATTACGCTGAATTCTTATATTAACCGTAATATAAAATGATCTAATCGGGTCTCTGTTTGCCTTATCCTAGAAGTTTAATAGTGCATTTTACTCGCCATTTCATGCGCTTTGAGATGCCGCTTAGCCCAATAGCTATCTGAAATAGGAGCGACGTAAATTGAACAAATGTGATAGAATTTCCCTGAAATCTTATATTACCGTAATATAAAATGATCTAATCGGGTCTCTGTTTGCATTACCCTCGAAGTTTAATAGTGCATTTTACTCGTCATTCCATGCGCTTTGAGATGCCGCTTAGCCCAATACGCTATCTGAAATAGGAGCGATGTAAATTGAACAAATGTGATAGAATTTTGCTGAATTCTTAAATTAACCATAATATAAAATGATGTAATCGGGTCTCTGTTCGCCCTACCCAAGAAGTTTAATAGTGCATTTCTCTCGTCAGTTCATGCGCTTTGAGATGCCGCTTAGCCCAATAGCTATCTGAAATAGGAGCGACGTAAATTGAACAAATGTGATAGAATTCCCTGAAATCTTATATTAAAGAAAATATAAAATGATCTAAACGGGACTCTGATTGCCCTATCATAGACGTTTAGTAGTGCATTTTACTCGCCCTTCCACGCGCTTTAAGATGCCGCCTAGGCCCAGTACACTATCTGAAATAGGAGCGACGTAAATTGAAAAAATGTGATAGAATTTCTCTGAATTCTTATATTAACCAAAATATAAAATGATCTAATCGGGTCTCTGTTTGCCCTACCCTAGAAGTTTAATAGTGAATTTTACTCGCCATTTCATGCGCTTTGAGATGCCGCTTAGCCCATTACGCTATCTGAAATAGGAGCGATGTAAATTGAACAAATGTGATAGAATTTCGAAGAATTCATTTATTAACCAAAATATAAAATGATCTAATCGGGTCTCTGATTGCCCTACCCTAGAAGTTTAATAGTGCATTTTACTCGCCATTTCATGCGCTTTGAGATGCCGCTTAGCCCAATACGCTATCTGAAATAGGAGCGACGTAAATTGAACAAATGTGATAGAATTTCGCTGAATTCTTTTATTTACCATAATGTTAAATGATCTAATCGGGTCTCTGTTCGCCCTAGCGTAGAAGCTTAATAGTGCATTTTATTCTTCATTTCATGCGCTTTGAGATGCCGCTTAGCCCAATACGCTATCTGAAATAGGAACGACGCAAATTGAACAAATGCGATAGAATATCGCTGAATTCTTATATTAACCATAATATGAAATGATGTAATCGGGTCTCTGTTCGCCCTACCCAAGAAGTTTAATAGTGCATTTCTCTCGTCATTTCATGCGCCTTGAGATGCCGCTTAGCCCAATAGCTATCTGAATAGGAGCGACGTAAATTGAACAAATGTGATAGAATTTCCCTGAAATCTTATATTAACCGTAATATAAAATGATCTAATCGGGTCTCTGTTTGCATTACCCTCGAAGTTTAATAGTGCATTTTGCTCGCCATTTCATGCGCATGGAGATGCGGCTTAGCCCAATACGCTATTTGAAATAGGAGCGATGTAAATTGAACAAATGTGATAGGATTTTGCTGAATTCTTAATTAACCATAATATAAAATGATGTAATCGCGTCTCTGTTCGCCCTACCCAAGAAGTTTAATAGTGCATTTCTCTCGTCAGTTCATGCGCTTTGAGATGCCGCTTAGCCCAATAGCTATCTGAAATAGGAGCGACGTAAATTGAACAAATGTGATAGAATTTCCCTGAAGTCTTATATTAAAGAAAATATAAAATGATCTAAACGGGACTCTGATTGCCCTATCATAGACGTTTAGTAGTGCATTTTACTCGCCCTTCCACGCGCTTTAAGATGCCGCCTAGCCCAGTACACTATCTGAAATAGGAGCGACGTAAATTGAAAAAATGTGATAGAATTTCTCTGAATTCTTATATTAACCAAAATATAAAATGATCTAATGGGGTCTCTGTTTGCCCTACCCTAGAAGTTTAATAGTGAATTTTACTCGCCATTCCAAGCGCTTTATGCTAACGCCTAGCCCAGTACGCTATCTGAAATAGGAGCGACGTAAATTGAACAAATGTGATAGAATTTCGCTGAATCCTTATATTAACCAAAATATAAAATGACCTAATCGGGTCTCTTATTGCCCTATCATAGAAGTTTCATGGTGCATTTTACTCGCCCTTCCACGCGCTTTAAGATGCCGTCTAGCCCAGTACGCTATCTGAAATAGGAGCGACGTAAGTTGAACAAATGTGATACTATTACGCTGAATTCTTATATTATCCATAATATAAAATGATATAATCGGGTCTGTGCTTGCGTTACTCTAGAAGTTTAATAGTGCATTTTACTCGCCATTTCATGCGCTTTGAGGTGCCGCTTATCCCAATACGCTATCTGAAATAGGAGCGACGTAAGTTGAACAAATGTGATAGAATTTCGCTGAATTCTTAAATTAACCATAATATAAAATGATCTAATCTGGTCTCTGTTTGCCCTACCCTAGAAGTTTAATAGTG
>CAKAJE020001196.1:0-40756 GCA_916610135.2 Macropis europaea | reverse complement strand
TTTTATTAACCGTAATATAAAATGATCTAATCGGGTCTCTGCTTGCCCTACACTAGAAGTTTAATAGTGCATTTTATTCGGCATTTCATGCGCTTTGAGATGCCGGTTAGCCCAATACGCTATCTGAAATAGGAGCGACGTGAATTGAACAAATGTGATAGAATTTCGCTGAATTCTTAAATTAACCATAATATAAAATGATCTAATCTGGTGTGTGTGCCCTACGCTCGAAGTTTAATAGTGCATTTTACTCATCGTTCATACGCTTTGAGATGCCGCTTAGCCCAATGCGCTATCTGAAATAGGAGCGACGTAAATTCAACAAATGTGATAGAATTTCCCTGTATTCTTATATTAACCTTAATGTAATATGATCTAATCGGGTCTCCGTTCGCCCTACCCTAGAAGTTTAATAGTGCATTTCACTCATCATTTCATGCGCTTTGAGATGCCGCATAGCCCAGTACGCTATCTGAAATAGGAACGACGTAAATTGTACAAATGTGATAGAATTTCGCTGATTTCTTAAATTAACCATAATATAAAATGATCTAATCGGGTCTCTGTTTGCCCTACCCTAGAAGTATAATAATGCATTTCACTCGTCATTTCATGCGCTTTGAGATGCCGATTAGCCCAATACGGTATCTGAAGTAGGAGCGACGTGAATAGAACAAATGTGATAGAATTATGCTGAATTCTTTAATTAACCATAATATAAAATGATGTAATCGGGTCTCTGTTCGCCCTACCCTAGAAGCTTAATAGTGCATTTCACTCGCCATTTCATGCGTTTTGAGAAGCCGCTTAGCCCAATACGCTATCTGAAACAGGAGCGACGTAAATTGAACAAATGTGGTAGAATTTCGCTGAATTCTTAAATTAACCATAATATAAAATGATCTAATCGGTTCTCTGTTCGCCCTACCCTAGAAGTTTAATAGAGCATTTTACTCGCCATTTCATGCGCTTTGAGATGCCGCTTAGCCCAATACGCTATCTGAAATAGGAGCGACGTAAATTGAACAAATGTGATAGAATTTCGCTGAATTCTTATATTAAGCAATATATAATATGATCTAATTGGGTCTCTGGTTGCCCTATCACAGAAGTTTAATAGTGCATTTCACTCGTCATTTCATGCGCTTTAAGATGCCGCCTAGCCCAGTACGCTATCTGAATTAGGAGCGACGTAAATTGAACAAATGTGATAGAATTATGCTGAATTCGTAAATTAACCATAATATAAAATGATCTAATCGGGTCTCTGTTCGCCCTACCCTAGAAGCTCAATAGTGCATTTTACTCGCCATTCCATGCTCTCTGAGATGCCGCTTAGCCCAATACGCTATCTGAAATAGGAGCGACGTGAATTGAACAAATGTGGTAGAATTTCGCTTAATTCTTATATTAACCAAAATATAAAATGATCTAATCGGGTCTCTGATTGCCCTATCATAGAAGGTTAATAGTGCATTTTACTTGCCATTCCACGCGCTTTAAGATGCCGCCTAGCCCAGTAGGCTATCTGAAATAGCAGCGATGTAAATTGAACAAATGTGATAGAATTACGCTGAATTCTTATATTAACCGTAATATAAAATGATCTAATCGGGACTCAGTTTGCCTTACCCTAGAAGTTTAATAGTGTATTTCACTCGTCATTTCATGCGCTTTGAGATGCCGCTTAGCCCAACACGCTATCTGAAATAGGAGCGACGTAAATTGAACAAATGTGGTAGAATTTCGCTGAATTCTTATATTAACCAAAATATAAAATGATCTAATCGGGTCTCTGATTGCCCTATCATAGAAGGTTAATTGTGCATTTTACTTGCCATTCCACGCGCTTTAAGATGCCGCCTAGCCCAGTAGGCTATCTGAAATAGCAGCGATGTAAATTGAACAAATGTGATAGAATTTCCCTGAAATCTTATATTAAACAAAATATAAAATGATCTAATCGGGTCTGTGATTGCCCTATCATAGAAGTTTAGTAGTGCATTTTACTCGCCGTTCCGCGCGCTTTAAGATGCCGCCTAGCCCCGTACGCTATCTGAAATAGGAGCGACGTAAATTGAACAAATGTGATAGAATTTTGCTGAATTCTTAAATTAACACTAATATAAAATGATCTAATCGGGTCTCTGTTTGCCTTACCCAAGAAGTTTAATCATGCATTTTACTCGTCATTTCATGCGCTTTGAGATGCCGCTTAGCCCAATGCGCTATCTGAAATAGGAGCGACGTAAATTGAACAAATGTGATAGAATTTCCCTGAAATCTTATATTAAACAAAATATAAAATGATCCAATCGGGACTCTGATTGCCCCATCATAGAAGTTTAGTAGTGTATTTTACTTGCCATTTCACGCGCTTTAAGATGCCGCCTAGCCCAGTACGCTATCTGAAATAGGAGCGACGTAAATTGAACAAATGTGATAGAATTTTGCTGAATTCTTAAATTAACCATAATATAAAATGATCTAATCGGGTCTCTGTTTGCCCTACCCTAGAAATTTAATAGTGCAATTTTACTCGCCATTTCATGCGCTTTGAGATGCCGCTTAGCCCAATACGCGATCTGAAATAGGAGCGACGTAAATTGAACAAATGTGATAGAATTACGCTGAAATCTTATATTAACCGTAATATAAAATGATCTAATCGGGTCTCTGTCCGACCTACCCTAGAAGTTTAATAGTGCATTTTACTCGGCATTTCATGCGCTTTGAGATGCCGCTTAGCCCAATACGCTATCTGAAATAGGAGCGACGTAAATTTAACAAATGTGATAGAATTTCGCTGAATTCTTATATTAACCGTAATATAAAATGATCTAATCGGGTCTCTGTTTGCCTTACCCTAGAAGCATAATAGTGCATTTTACTCGCCATTTCATGCGCTTTGTGATGCCGCGTAGCCCAATGCGGTATCTGAAGTAGGAGCGACGTGAATAGAACAAATGTGATAGAATTATGCTGAATTCTTTAATTAACCATAATATAAAATGATCTAATCGGGTCTCTGTTCGCCCTACCCTAGAAGCTTAATAGTGCATTTCACTCGCCATTTCATGCTCTTTGAGATGTCGATTAGCCCAATACGCTGTCTGAAATAGGAGCGACGTTAATTGAACGAATGTGATAGAATTTCGCTGAATTCTTATATTAACCATATTGCAAAATGATCTAATCGGGTCTCTGTCCGACCTACCCTAGAAGTTTAATAGTGCATTTCACTGGTCATTTCATGCGCTTTGAGATGCCGCTTAGCCCAATACGCTATCTGAAATAGGAGCGACGTAAATTTAACAAATGCGAAAGAATTTCGCTGAATTCTTATATTAACCAAAATAAAATAAGATCCAATCTGGTCTCTGATTGCCCTATCATAGAAGGTTAATAGTGCATTTTACACGCCATTCCACGTGCTTTGAGATGCCGCTTAGCCCAATACGCTATCTGAAATTGGAGCAACGTAAATTGAACAAATGTGATAGAATTTCGCTGCATTCTTATATTAACCAAAATATAACATGATCTAATCGGGTCTCTGATTGCCCTATCATAGAAGGTTAATAGTGCATTTTACTTGCCATTCCACGCGCTTTAAGATGCCGCCTAGCCCAGCAGGCTATCTGAAGTAGGAGCCACGTAAATTGAACAAATGTGGTAGAATTTCGCTGAATTATTAAATTAACCATAATATAAAATGATCTAATCGGGTCTCTGTTCGCCCTACGCAAGAAGTTTAATAGTGCATTTTACTCGGTATTTGATGCGCTTTGAGATGCCGCTTCGCCCAATACGCTATCTGAAATAGGAGCGACGTAAATTGAACAAATGTGATAGAATTTCGCTGCATTCTTATATTAACCAAAATATAACATGATCTAATCGGGTCTCTGATTGCCCTATCATAGAAGGTTAATAGTGCATTGTACTCGCCATTCCACGCGCTTTGAGATGCCGCTTAGCCCAATACGCTATCTGATATAGGAGCGACGTTAATTGAACAAATGTGATAGATTTTCGCTGAATTCTTATATTAACCATAATGCAAAATGATCTAATCGGATCTCTGTCCGACCTACCCTAGAAGTTTAATAGTGCATTTCACTCGTCATTTCATGCGCTTTGAGATGCCGCTTAGCCCAATACGCTATCTGAAATAGGAGCGACGTAAATTTAACAAATGTGATAGAATTTCGCTGAATTCTCATATTAACCAAAATATAATAAGATCTAATCTGGTCTCTGATTGCCCTATCATAGAAGGTTAATAGTGCATTTTACTCGCCATTCCACGCGCCTTGAGATGCCGCTTAGCCCAATACGCTATCTGAAATAGGAGCGACGTTAATTGAACAAATGTGATAGAATTTCGCTGAATTCTTAAATTATCCATAGTATAAAATGATCTAGTCGGGTCTCTGTTCGCCCTACCCTAGAAGTCTAATATTGCATTTTACTCGTCGTTTCATGCGGTTTGAGATGCCGCTTAGCCCAATACGCTATCTGAAATAGGAGCGACGTAAATTGATCAAATGTGATAGAATTTCGCTGAATTCTTAAATTAACCATAATATAACACGATCTAATCGGGTCTCTGTTTGCCCTACCCTAGAAGTTTAATAGTGCATTTTATTCGCCGTTTCATGCGCTTTGAGATGCCGCTTAGCCCAATACGCTATCTGAAATAGGAACGACGTAAATTGAACAAATGCGATAGAATTTCGCTGAATTCTTATATTAACCATAATGCAAAATGATCTAATCGGGTGTCTGTCCGACCTACCCTAGAAGTTTAATAGTGCATTTCACTCGTCATTTCATGCGCTTTGAGATGCCGTTTAGCTCAACACGCTCTCTGAAATAGGAGCGACGTTAAATGAACAAATGTGATAGAATTTCGCTGAATTCTTATATTAACCATAATGCAAAATGATCTAATCGGGTCTCTGTCCGACCTACCCTAGAAGTTTAATAGTGCATTTCACTCGTCATTTCATGCGCTTTGAGATGCCGCTTAGCCCAATACGCTATCTGAAATAGGAGCGACGTAAATTGAACAGATGTGATAGAATTTCGCTGAATTCTTTTATTAACCGTAATATAAAATGATCTAATCGGGTCTCTGCTTGCCCTACACTAGAAGTTTAATAGTGCATTTTATTCGGCATTTCATGCGCTTTGAGATGCCGGTTAGCCCAATACGCTATCTGAAATAGGAGCGACGTGAATTGAACAAATGTGATAGAATTTCGCTGAATTCTTTTATTAACCATAATGTAAAATGATCTAATCGGGTCTCTGTTCGCCCTACCCTAGAAGTTTAATAGTGCACTTCACTCGTCATTTCATGCACTTTGAGATGCCGCTTAGCCCAATACGCTATCTGAAATAGGAGCGACGGAAATTGAACAAATGTAATAGAATTTCGCTGAATTCTTATATTAACCAAAATATAAAATGATCTAATCGGGTCTCTGTTTGCCTTACCCTAGAAGTATAATAGTGCATTTTACTCGCCATTTCATGCGCTTTGAGATGCCGCCTAGCCCAGTACGCTATCTGAATTAGGAGCGACGTAAATTGAACAAATGTGATAGAATTATGCTGAATTCGTAAATTAACCATAATTTAAAATGATCTAATCGGGTCTCTGTTCGCCCTACCCTAGAAGCTCAATAGTGCATTTTACACGCCATTCCATGCTCTCTGAGATGCCGCTTAGGCCAATACGCTATCTGAAATAGGAGCCGGTTAAATTGAACAAATGTGATAGAATTATGCTGAATTCGTAAATTAACCATAATATAAAATGATCTAATCGGGTCTCCGTTCGCCCTACCCTAGAAGTTTAATAGTGCATTTTAGTCGGTATTTCATGCGCTTCGAGGTGCCGCTTAGGCCAATACGCTATCTGAAATAGGAGCGACGTAAATTGAACAAATGTGATAGAATTTCGCTGAATTCTTAAATTACCCATAATATAAAATGATCTAATCGGGTCTCTGTTCGCCCTACCCTAGAAGTTTAATAGTCCATTTTACTCGCCATTTCATGCGCTTTGAGATACCGCTTAGCCCAATACGCTATCTGAAACAGGAGCGACGTAAATTGAACAAATGTGGTAGAATTTCGCTGAATTCTTAAATTAACCATAATATAAAATGATCTAATCGGTTCTCTGTTCGCCCTACCCTAGAAGTTTAATAGAGCATTTTACTCGCCATTTCATGCGCTTTGAGATGCCGCTTAGCCCAATACGCTATCTGAAATAGGAGCGACGTAAATTGAACAAATGTGATAGAATTTCGTTGAATTCTTAAATTAACCATAACGTAAAATGATATAATCGGGTCTCTGTTCGCCCTACCCTAGAAATTTAATAGTGCATTTTACTCGCCATTTCATGCGCTTTGAGATGCCGCTTAGCCCAATAAGCTATCTGATATAGGAGCGACGTAAATTGAACAAATGTGATAGAATTTCGCTGAATTCTTATATTAACCAAAATATAAAATGATCTAATCGGGTCTCTGATTGCCCTATCATAGAAGGTTAATAGTGCATTTTACATGTCATTCCACGCGCTTTAAGATGCCGCCTAACCCAATAGGCTATCTGAAATAAGAGCGACGTAAATTGAACAAATGTGATAGAATTACGCTGCATTCTTATATTAACCGTAATATAAAATGATCTAATCGGGTCTCTGTTTGCCTCACCCAAGAAGATTGATGGTGCATTTTACTCGCCCTTTCATGCGCTTTGAGATGCCGCTTAGCCCAATACGCTAACTGAAATAGGAGCGACGGAAATTGAACAAATGTGATAGAATTTCGCTGAATTCTTAAATTAACCATAATATAAAATGATCTAATCGGGTCTCCGTTCGCCCTACCCTAGAAGTTTAATAGTGCATTTTACTCACCATTTCGTGCGCTTTGAGATACCGCTTAGGCCAATACGCTATCTGAAATAGGAACCGGGTAAATTGAACAAATGTGATAGAATTATGCTGAATTCGTAAATTAACCATAATATAAAATGATCTAATCGGGTCTCCGTTCGCCCTACCCTAGAAGTTTAATAGTGCATTTTACTCACCATTTCGTGCGCTTTGAGATACCGCTTAGGCCAATACGCTATCTGAAATAGGAGCCGGGAAAATTGCACAAATGTGATAGAATTATGCTGAATTCGTAAATTAACCATAATATAAAATGATCCAATCGGGTCTCCGTTCGCCCTACCCTAGAAGTTTAATAGTGCATTTTACTCGCCATTCCACGCGATTTAAGATGCCGCCCAGCCCAGTACGCTATCTGAAATAGGAGCGACGTAAATTGAACAAATGTGATAGAATTTTGATGAATTCTTATATTAACCATAATATAAAATGATCTAATCTGGTCTGTGTTTGCCCTACCCTCGAAGTTTAACAGTGCATTTTACTCGTCATTTCATGCGCTTTGAGTTGCCGCTTTGCCCAATACGCTATCTGAAATGGGAGCGACGTAAATTCAACAAATGTGATAGAATTTCCCTGTATTCTTATATTAACCTTAATGTAATATGATCTAATCGGGTCTCCGTTCGCCCTACCCTAGAAGTTTAATAGTGCATTTCACTCGTCATTTCATGCGCTTTGAGGTGCCGCTTAGCCCAATACGCTATCTGGATATAGGAGCGACGTAAATTGAACAAATGTGGTAGAATTTCGCTGAATTCTTAAATTAACCATAATATAAAATGATCTAATCGGTTCTCTGTTCGCCCTACCCTAGAAGTTTAATAGAGCATTTTACTCGCCATTTCATGCGCTTTGAGATGCCGCTTAGCCCAATACGCTATCTGAAATAGGAGCGACGTAAATTGAACAAATGTGATAGAATTTCGTTGAATTCTTAAATTAACCATAACGTAAAATGATATAATCGGGTCTCTGTTCGCCCTACCCTAGAAATTTAATAGTGCATTTTACTCGCCATTTCATGCGCTTTGAGATGCCGCTTAGCCCAATAAGCTATCTGATATAGGAGCGACGTAAATTGAACAAATGTGATAGAATTTCGCTGAATTCTTATATTAACCAAAATATAAAATGATCTAATCGGGTCTCTGATTGCCCTATCATAGAAGGTTAATAGTGCATTTTACATGTCATTCCACGCGCTTTAAGATGCCGCCTAACCCAATAGGCTATCTGAAATAAGAGCGACGTAAATTGAACAAATGTGATAGAATTACGCTGCATTCTTATATTAACCGTAATATAAAATGATCTAATCGGGTCTCTGTTTGCCTCACCCAAGAAGATTGATGGTGCATTTTACTCGCCCTTTCATGCGCTTTGAGATGCCGCTTAGCCCAATACGCTAACTGAAATAGGAGCGACGGAAATTGAACAAATGTGATAGAATTTCGCTGAATTCTTAAATTAACCATAATATAAAATGATCTAATCGGGTCTCCGTTCGCCCTACCCTAGAAGTTTAATAGTGCATTTTACTCACCATTTCGTGCGCTTTGAGATACCGCTTAGGCCAATACGCTATCTGAAATAGGAACCGGGTAAATTGAACAAATGTGATAGAATTATGCTGAATTCGTAAATTAACCATAATATAAAATGATCTAATCGGGTCTCCGTTCGCCCTACCCTAGAAGTTTAATAGTGCATTTTACTCACCATTTCGTGCGCTTTGAGATACCGCTTAGGCCAATACGCTATCTGAAATAGGAGCCGGGTAAATTGCACAAATGTGATAGAATTATGCTGAATTCGTAAATTAACCATAATATAAAATGATCTAATCGGGTCTCCGTTCGCCCTACCCTAGAAGTTTAATAGTGCATTTTACTCGCCATTCCACGCGATTTAAGATGCCGCCCAGCCCAGTACGCTATCTGAAATAGGAGCGACGTAAATTGAACAAATGTGATAGAATTTTGATGAATTCTTATATTAACCATAATATAAAATGATCTAATCTGGTCTGTGTTTGCCCTACCCTCGAAGTTTAACAGTGCATTTTACTCGTCATTTCATGCGCTTTGAGTTGCCGCTTTGCCCAATACGCTATCTGAAATGGGAGCGACGTAAATTCAACAAATGTGATAGAATTTCCCTGTATTCTTATATTAACCTTAATGTAATATGATCTAATCGGGTCTCCGTTCGCCCTACCCTAGAAGTTTAATAGTGCATTTCACTCGTCATTTCATGCGCTTTGAGGTGCCGCTTAGCCCAATACGCTATCTGGATATAGGAGCGACGTAAATTGAACAAATGTGATAGAATTTCCCTGAGATCTTATATTAAACAAAATATAAAATGATCTAATCGGGTCTCTGATTGCCCTGTCATAGAAGTTTAGTAGTTAATGTGACTCGCCATTCCACGCGCTTCAAGATGCCGCCTAGCCCAGTACGCTATCTGAAATAGGAGCGTTGTAAATTGAACAAATGTGATAGAATTTCGCTGAATTCTTATATTAACCTTAATGTAAGATGATCTAATCGGGTCTCTGTTCGCACTACCCTAGAAGTTTAATAGTGCATTTCACTCGTCATTTCATGGGCTTTGAGGTGCCGCTTAGCCCAATACGCTATCTGAAATCGGAGTGACGTAAATTGAACAAATGTGATAGAGATTCGCTGAATTCTTAAATTAACCATAATATAAAATGATCTAATCGGGTCTCTGTTTGCCCTACCCTAGAAGTTTAATAGTGCATTTTACTCGTCATTTCATGCGCTTTGAGATGCCGCTTAGCCCATTACGCTATCTGAAATAGGAGCGACGTAAATTGAACAAATGTGATAGAATATCGTTGAATTCTTATATTAACCTTAATGTAAAATGATCTAATCGGGTCTCTGTTCGCACTAGCCTAGTAGTTTAATAGTGCATTTTACTCGCCATTCCACGCGCTTTAAGATGCCGCCTAGCCCAGTACGCTATCTGAAATAGGAGCGTTGTAAATTGAACAAATGTGATAGAACTTCGCTGAATTCTTATATTAACCTTAATGTAAAATGATCTAATCAGGTCTCTGTTCGCACTACCCTAGAAGTTTAATAGTGCATTTCACTCATCATTTCATGCGCTTTGAGATGCCGCTTAGCCCATTAAGCTATCTGATATAGGAGCGACGTAAATTAAACAAATGCGATAGAATTTCGCTGAATTCTTATATTAACCAAAATATAAAATGATCTAATCGGGTCTCTGTTTGCCCTACCCTAGAAATTTAATAGTGCATTCTACTCGCCATTTCATGCGCTTTGAGATGCCGCTTAGCCCAATGCGCTATCTGAAATAGGAGCGACGTAAATTGAACAAATGTGATAGAATTTCCCTGAAATCTTATATTAAACAAAATATAAAATGATCTAATCTGGTCTCTGATTGCCCTATCATAGAAGTTTAATAGTGCATTTTACTCGCCATTCCACGCGATTTAAGATGCCGCCTAGCCCAGTACGCTATCTGAAATAGGAGCGACGTAAATTGAACAAATGTGATAGAATTTTGATGAATTCTTATATTAACCATAATATAAAATGATCTAATCTGGTCTGTGTTTGCCCTACCCTCGAAGTTTAACAGTGCATTTTACTCGTCATTTCATGCGCTTTGAGTTGCCGCTTTGCCCAATACGCTATCTGAAATGGGAGCGACGTAAATTCAACAAATGTGATAGAATTTCCCTGTATTCTTATATTAACCTTAATGTAATATGATCTAATCGGGTCTCCGTTCGCCCTACCCTAGAAGTTTAATAGTGCATTTCACTCGTCATTTCATGCGCTTTGAGGTGCCGCTTAGCCCAATACGCTATCTGGATATAGGAGCGACGTAAATTGAACAAATGTGATAGAATTTCCCTGAAATCTTATATTAAACAAAATATAAAATGATCTAATCGGGTCTCTGATTGCCCTGTCATAGAAGTTTAGTAGTTAATGTGACTCGCCATTCCACGCGCTTCAAGATGCCGCCTAGCCCAGTACGCTATCTGAAATAGGAGCGTTGTAAATTGAACAAATGTGATAGAATTTCGCTGAATTCTTATATTAACCTTAATGTAAGATGATCTAATCGGGTCTCTGTTCGCACTACCCTAGAAGTTTAATAGTGCATTTCACTCGTCATTTCATGCGCTTTGAGGTGCCGCTTAGCCCAATACGCTATCTGAAATCGGAGTGACGTAAATTGAACAAATGTGATAGAGATTCGCTGAATTCTTAAATTAACCATAATATAAAATGATCTAATCGGGTCTCTGTTTGCCCTACCCTAGAAGTTTAATAGTGCATTTTACTCGTCATTTCATGCGCTTTGAGATGCCGCTTAGCCCATTACGCTATCTGAAATAGGAGCGACGTAAATTGAACAAATGTGATAGAATTTCGTTGAATTCTTATATTAACCTTAATGTAAAATGATCTAATCGGGTCTCTGTTCGCACTAGCCTAGAAGTTTAATAGTGCATTTTACTCGCCATTCCACGCGCTTTAAGATGCCGCCTAGCCCAGTACGCTATCTGAAATAGGAGCGTTGTAAATTGAACAAATGTGATAGAACTTCGCTGAATTCTTATATTAACCTTAATGTAAAATGATCTAATCAGGTCTCTGTTCGCACTACCCTAGAAGTTTAATAGTGCATTTCACTCGTCATTTCATGCGCTTTGAGGTGCCGCTTAGCCCAATACGCTATCTGATATCGGAGTGACGTAAATTGAACAAATGTGATAGAGATTCGCTGAATTCTTAAATTAACCATAATATAAAATGATCTAATCGGGTCTCTGTTTGCCCTACCCTAGAAGTTTAATAGTGCATTTTACTCGTCATTTCATGCGCTTTGAGATGCCGCTTAGCCCATTACGCTATCTGAAATAGGAGCGACGTAAATTGAACAAATGTGATAGAATTTCGTCGAATTCTTATATTAACCTTAATGTAAAATGATCTAATCGGGTCTCTGTTCGCACTAGCCTAGAAGTTTAATAGTGCATTTTACTCGCCATTCCACGCGCTTTAAGATGCCGCCTAGCCCAGTACGCTATCTGAAATAGGAGAATTGTAAATTGAACAAATGTGATAGAACTTCGCTGAATTCTTATATTAACCTTCATGTAAAATGATCTAATCAGGTCTCTGTTCGCACTACCCCAGAAGTTTAATAGTGCATTTCACTCATCATTTCATGCGCTTTGAGATGCCGCTTAGCCCATTAAGCTATCTGATATAGGAGCGACGTAAATTAAACAAATGCGATAGAATTTCGCTGAATTCTTAAATTAACCATAATATAAAATGATCTAATCGGGTCTCTGATTGCCCTATCATAGAAGTTTAGTAGTGTATTTTACTCGCCATTTCGTGCGCTTCGAGATGCCGCTTAGCCCAATACGCTATCTGAAATAGGAGCGATGTAAATTGGACAAATGTGATAGAATTTCGCTGAATTCTTTTATTAAACATAATGTAAAATGATCTAATCGGGTCTCTGATTACCCTATCATAGAAGTTTAATAGTGCATTTTACTCGCCATTCCACGCGCTTTAAGATGCCGCCTAGCCCAGTACGCCATCTGAAATAGGAGCGACGTAAATTGAACAAATGTGATAGAATTTCCCTGAATTCTTATATTAACCGTGATATAAAATGATCTAATCGGGTCTCTGTTTGCCATACCCTAGAAGTTTAATAGTGCATTTTACTCGCCATTCCACGCGCTTTAAGGTGCCGCCTAGCCCTGTACGCTAGCTGAAATAGGAGCGACGTAAATTGAACAAATGTGATAGAATTTCCCTGAAATCTTATATTAAACAAAATATAAAATGATCTAATCGGGTCTGTGATTGCCCTATCATAGAAGTTTAGTAGTGCATTTTACTCGCCCTTCCGCGCGCTTTAAGATGCCGCCTAGCCCCGTACGCTATCTGAAATAGGAGCGACGTAAATTGAACAAATGTGATAGAATTTTGCTGAATTCTTAAATTAACACTAATATAAAATGATCTAATCGGGTCTCTGTTTGCCTTACCCAAGAAGTTTAATCATGCATTTTACTCGTCATTTCATGCGCTTTGAGATGCCGCTTAGCCCAATGCGCTATCTGAAATAGGAGCGACGTAAATTGAACAAATGTGATAGAATTTCCCTGAAATCTTATATTAAACAAAATATAAAATGATCCAATCGGGTCTCTGATTGCCCCATCATAGAAGTTTAGTAGTGTATTTTACTTGCCATTTCACGCGCTTTAAGATGCCGCCTAGCCCAGTACGCTATCTGAAATAGGAGCGACGTAAATTGAACAAATGTGATAGAATTTTGCTGAATTCTTAAATTAACCATAATATAAAATGATCTAATCGGGTCTCTGTTTGCCCTACCCTAGAAATTTAATAGTGCATTTTACTCGCCATTTCATGCGCTTTGAGATGCCGGTTAGCCCAATACGCTATCTGAAATAGGAGCGACGTAAATTGAACAAATGTGATAGAATTTCGCTGAATTCTTAAATTAACCATAATATAAAATCATGTAATCGGGTCTCTGATTGCCCTATCATAGAAGTTTAATAGTGCATTTTATTCGCCATTTCATGCGCTTTGAGATGCCGGTTAGCCCAATACGCTATCTGAAATAGGAGCGACGTAAATTTAACAAATGTGATAGAATTTCGCTGAATTCTTATATTAACCGTAATATAAAATGATCTAATCGGGTCTCTGTTTGCCCTACACTAGAAGTTTAATAGTGCATTTTATTCGCCATTTCATGCACTTTGAGATGCCGGTTAGCCCAATACGCTATCTGAAATAGGAGCGACGTGAATTGAACAAATGTGATAGAATTTCGCTGAATTCTTTTATTAACCATAATGTAAAATGATCTAATCGGGTCTCTGTTCGCCCTACCCTAGAAGTTTAATAGTGCACTTCACTCGTCATTTCATGCGCTTTGACATGCCGCTTAGCCCAATACGCTATCTGAATTAGGAGCGACGTAAATTGAACAAATGTGATAGAATTTCGCTGAATTCTTATATAAACCGTAATATAAAATGATCTAATCGGGTCTCTGTTTGCCCTACACTAGAAGTTTGATAGTGCATTTTATTCGCCATTTCATGCGCTTTGAGATGCCGGTTAGCCCAATACGCTATTTGAAATAGGAGCGACGTGAATTGAACAAATGTGATAGAATTTCGCTGAATTCTTAAATTAACCATAATATAAAATGATCTAATCTGGTGTGTGTGCCCTACGCTCGAAGTTTAATAGTGCATTTTACTCATCGTTCATACGCTTTGAGATGCCGCTTAGCCCAATGCGCTATCTGAAATAGGAGCGACGTAAATTCAACAAATGTGATAGAATTTCCCTGTATTCTTATATTAACCTTAATGTAATATGATCTAATCGGGTCTCCGTTCGCCCTACCCTAGAAGTTTAATAGTGCACTTCACTCGTCATTTCATGCGCTTTGAGATGCCGATTAGCCCAATACGGTATCTGAAGTAGGAGCGACGTGAATAGAACAAATGTGATAGAATTATGCTGAATTCTTTAATTAACCATAATATAAAATGATCTAATCGGGTCTCTGTTCGCCCTACCCTAGAAGCTTAATAGTGCATTTCAGTCGCCATTTCATGCGTTTTGAGAAGCCGCTTAGCCCAATACGCTATCTGAAACAGGAGCGACGTAAATTGAACAAATGTGGTAGAATTTCGCTGAATTCTTAAATTAACCATAATATAAAATGATCTAATCTGTTCTCTGTTCGCCCTACCCTAGAAGTTTAATAGAGCATTTTACTCGCCATTTCATGCGCTTTGAGATGCCGCTTAGCCCAATACGCTATCTGAAATAGGAGCGACGTAAATTGAACAAATGTGATAGAATTTCGCTGAATTCTTATATTAAGCAATATATAATATGATCTAATTGGGTCTCTGGTTGCCCTATCACAGAAGTTTAATAGTGCATTTCACTCGTCATTTCATGCGCTTTAAGATGCCGCCTAGCCCAGTACGCTATCTGAATTAGGAGCGACGTAAATTGAACAAATGTGATAGAATTATGCTGAATTCGTAAATTAACCATAATATAAAATGATCTAATCGGGTCTCTGTTCGCCCTACCCTAGAAGCTCAATAGTGCATTTTACTCGCCATTCCATGCTCTCTGAGATGCCGCTTAGCCCAATACGCTATCTGAAATAGGAGCGAAGTGAATTGAACAAATGTGGTAGAATTTCGCTTAATTCTTATATTAACCAAAATATAAAATTATCTAATCGGGTCTCTGATTGCCCTATCATAGAAGGTTAATAGTGCATTTTACTTGCCATTCCACGCGCTTTAAGATGCCGCCTAGCCCAGTAGGCTATCTGAAATAGCAGCGATGTAAATTGAACAAATGTGATAGAATTACGCTGAATTCTTATATTAACCGTAATATAAAATGATCTAATCGGGACTCAGTTTGCCTTACCCTAGAAGTTTAATAGTGCATTTCACTCGTCATTTCATGCGCTTTGAGATGCCGCTTAGCCCAACACGCTATCTGAAATAGGAGCGACGTAAATTGAACAAATGTGGTAGAATTTCGCTGAATTCTTATATTAACCAAAATATAAAATGATCTAATCGGGTCTCTGATTGCCCTATCATAGAAGGTTAATTGTGCATTTTACTTGCCATTCCACGCGCTTTAAGATGCCGCCTAGCACAGTAGGCTATCTGAAATAGCAGCGATGAAAATTGAACAAATGTGATAGAATTACGCTGAATTCTTATATTAACCGTAATATAAAATGATCTAATCGGGACTCAGTTTGCCTTACCCTAGAAGTTTAATAGTGCATTTCACTCGTCATTTCATGCGCTTTGAGATGCCGCTTAGCCCAATACGCTATCTGAAATAGGAGCGACGTAAATTGAACAAATGTGATAGAATTACGCTGAAATCTTATATTAACCGTAATATAAAATGATCTAATCGGGACTCAGTTTGCCTTACCCTAGAAGTTTAATAGTGCATTTCACTCGTCATTTCATGCGCTTTGAGATGCCGCTTAGCCCAACACGCTATCTGAAATAGGAGCGACGTAAATTGAACAAATGTGGTAGAATTTCGCTGAATTCTTATATTAACCAAAATATAAAATGATCTAATCGGGTCTCTGATTGCCCTATCATAGAAGGTTAATTGTGCATTTTACTTGCCATTCCACGCGCTTTAAGATGCCGCCTAGCACAGTAGGCTATCTGAAATAGCAGCGATGAAAATTGAACAAATGTGATAGAATTACGCTGAATTCTTATATTAACCGTAATATAAAATGATCTAATCGGGACTCAGTTTGCCTTACCCTAGAAGTTTAATAGTGCATTTCACTCGTCATTTCATGCGCTTTGAGATGCCGCTTAGCCCGATACGCTATCTGAAATAGGAGCGACGTAAATTGAACAAATGTGATAGAATTACGCTGAAATCTTATATTAACCGTAATATAAAATGATCTAATCGGGTCTCTGTCCGACCTACCCTAGAAGTTTAATAGTGCATTTTACTCGTCATTTCATGCGCTTTGAGATGCCGCTTAGCCCAATACGCTATCTGAAATAGGAGCGACGTAAATTTAACAAATGTGATAGAATTTCGCTGAATTCTTATATTAACCGTAATATAAAATGATCTAATCGGGTCTCTGTTTGCCTTACCCTAGAAGCATAATAGTGCATTTTACTCGCCATTTCATGCGCTTTGAGATGCCGCGTAGCCCAATGCGGTATCTGAAGTAGGAGCGACGTGAATAGAACAAATGTGATAGAATTATGCTGAATTCTTTAATTAACCATAATATAAAATGATCTAATCGGGTCTCTGTTCGCCCTACCCTAGAAGCTTAATAGTTCATTTCACTCGCCATTTCATGCTCTTTGAGATGTCGATTAGCCCAATACGCTGTCTGAAATAGGAGCGACGTTAATTGAACGAATGTGATAGAATTTCGCTGAATTCTTATATTAACCATATTGCAAAATGATCTAATCGGGTCTCTGTCCGACCTACCCTAGAAGTTTAATAGTGCATTTCACTGGTCATTTCATGCGCTTTGAGATGCCGCTTAGCCCAATACGCTATCTGAAATAGGAGCGACGTAAATTTAACAAATGCGAAAGAATTTCGCTGAATTCTTATATTAACCAAAATAAAATAAGATCCAATCTGGTCTCTGATTGCCCTATCATAGAAGGTTAATAGTGCATTTTACACGCCATTCCACGTGCTTTGAGATGCCGCTTAGCCCAATACGCTATCTGAAATAGGAGCAACGTAAATTGAACAAATGTGATAGAATTTCGCTGCATTCTTATATTAACCAAAATATAACATGATCTAATCGGGTCTCTGATTGCCCTATCATAGAAGGTTAATAGTGCATTTTACTTGCCATTCCACGCGCTTTAAGATGCCGCCTAGCCCAGCAGGCTATCTGAAGTAGGAGCCACGTAAATTGAACAAATGTGGTAGAATTTCGCTGAATTATTAAATTAACCATAATATAAAATGATCTAATCGGGTCTCTGATCGCCCTACGCAAGAAGTTTAATAGTGCATTTTACTCGGTATTTGATGCGCTTTGAGATGCCGCTTCGCCCAATACGCTATCTGAAATAGGAGCGACGTAAATTGAACAAATGTGATAGAATTTCGCTGCATTCTTATATTAACCAAAATATAAAAAGATCTAATCTGGTCTCTGATTGCCCTATCATAGAAGGTTAATAGTGCATTGTACTCGCCATTCCACGCGCCTTGAGATGCCGCTTAGCCCAATACGCTATCTGAAATAGGAGCGACGTTAATTGAACAAATGTGATAGATTTTCGCTGAATTCTTATATTAACCATAATGCAAAATGATCTAATCGGATCTCTGTCCGACCTACCCTAGAAGTTTAATAGTGCATTTCACTCGTCATTTAATGCGCTTTGAGATGCCGCTTAGCCCAATACGCTATCTGAAATAGGAGCGACGTAAATTTAACAAATGTGATAGAATTTCGCTGAATTCTCATATTAACCAAAATATAATAAGATCTAATCTTGTCTCTGATTGCCCTATCATAGAAGGTTAATAGTGCATTTTACTCGCCATTCCACGCGCCTTGAGATGCCGCTTAGCCCAATACGCTATCTGAAATAGGAGCGACGTTAATTGAACAAATGTGATAGAATTTCGCTGAATTCTTAAATTATCCATAGTATAAAATGATCTAATCGGGTCTCTGTTCGCCCTACCATAAAAGTCTAATATTGCATTTTACTCGTCGTTTCATGCGGTTTGAGATGCCGCTTAGCCCAATACGCTATCTGAAATAGGAGCGACGTAAATTGATCAAATGTGATAGAATTTCGCTGAATTCTTAAATTAACCATAATATAACACGATCTAATCGGGTCTCTGTTTGCCCTACCCTAGAAGTTTAATAGTGCATTTTATTCGCCGTTTCATGCGCTTTGAGATGCCGCTTAGCCCAATACGCTATCTGAAATAGGAACGACGTAACTTGAACAAATGCGATAGAATTTCGCTGAATTCTTATATTAACCATAATGCAAAATGATCTAATCGGGTCTCTGTCCGACCTACCCTAGAAGTTTAATAGTGCATTTCACTCGTCATTTCATGCGCTTTGAGATGCCGCTTAGCCCAATACGCTATCTGAAATAGGAGCGACGTAAATTGAACAGATGTGATAGAATTTCGCTGAATTCTTTTATTAACCGTAATATAAAATGATCTAATCGGGTCTCTGCTTGCCCTACACTAGAAGTTTAATAGTGCATTTTATTCGGCATTTCATGCGCTTTGAGATGCCGGTTAGCCCAATACGCTATCTGAAATAGGAGCGACGTGAATTGAACAAATGTGATAGAATTTCGCTGAATTCTTTTATTAACCATAATGTAAAATGATCTAATCGGGTCTCTGTTCGCCCTACCCTAGAAGTTTAATAGTGCACTTCACTCGTCATTTCATGCACTTTGAGATGCCGCTTAGGCCAATACGCTATCTGAAATAGGAGCGACGGAAATTGAACGAATGTGATAGAATTTCGCTGAATTCTTATATTAACCAAAATATAAAATGATCTAATCGGGTCTCTGTTTGCCTTACCCTAGAAGTATAATAGTGCATTTTACTCGCCATTTCATGCGCTTTGAGATGCCGCCTAGCCCAGTACGATATCTGAATTAGGAGCGACGTAAATTGAACAAATGTGGTAGAATTATGCTGAATTCGTAAATTAACCATAATTTAAAATGATCTAATCGGGTCTCTGTTCGCCCTACCCTAGAAGCTCAATAGTGCATTTTACACGCCATTCCATGCTCTCTGAGATGCCGCTTAGGCCAATACGCTATCTGAAATAGGAGCCGGGTAAATTGAACAAATGTGATAGAATTATGCTGAATTCGTAAATTAACCATAATATAAAATGATCTAATCGGGTCTCCGTTCGCCCTACCCTAGAAGTTTAATAGTGCATTTTAGTCGGCATTTCATGCGCTTCGAGGTGCCGCTTAGGCCAATACGCTATCTGAAATAGGAGCGACGGAAATTGAACAAATGTGATAGAATTTCGCTGAATTCTTAAATTAACCATAATATAAAATGATCTACTCGGTTCTCCGTTCGCCCTACCCTAGAAGTTTAATAGTGCATTTTACTCACCATTTCGTGCGCTTTGAGATACCGCTTAGGCCAATACGCTATCTGAAATAGGAACCGGGTAAATTGAACAAATGTGATAGAATTATGCTGAATTCGTAAATTAACCATAATATAAAATGATCTAATCTGGTCTCCGTTCGCCCTACCCTAGAAGTTTAATAGTGCATTTTACTCACCATTTCGTGCGCTTTGAGATACCGCTTAGGCCAATACGCTATCTGAAATAGGAGCCGGGTAAATTGCACAAATGTGATAGAATTATGCTGAATTCGTTAATTAACCATAATATAAAATGATCTAATCGGGTCTCCGTTCGCCCTACCCTAGAAGTTTAATAGTGCATTTTACTTGTCATTCCACGCGCTTTAAGATGCCGCCTAACCCAATAGGCTATCTGAAATAGGAGCGACGTACATTGAACAAATGTGATAGAATTACGCTGCATTCTTATATTAACCATAATATAAAATGATCTAATCGGGTCTCTGTTTGCCCTATCATAGAAGGTTAATAGTGCATTTCACTCGTCATTTACTGCGCTTTGAGCTGCCGCTTAGACCAATACGCTATCTGAAATAGGAGCGACGTAAATTGAACAAATGTGATAGAATTACGCTGAATTCTTAAATTAACCATAATATAAAATGATCTAATCGGGTCTCTGTTCGCCGTACCCTAGAAGTTTAATAGTGCATTTTACTCGCCATTATACGCGCTTTAAAATTCCGCCTAGCCCAGTACGCTATCTGAAATAGGAGCGACGTAAATCGAACAAATGTAATAGAGTTACCCTGAATTCTTATATTAACTGTAATATAAAATGATCTAATCGGGTGTCTGTTTGCCCTTCCCTAGAAGTTAA
The DNA here is from genome assembly GCA_916610135.2 of Macropis europaea. Lineage (NCBI taxonomy): Eukaryota > Metazoa > Arthropoda > Insecta > Hymenoptera > Melittidae > Macropis > Macropis europaea. Next base: position 20,103 of record CAKAJE020001196.1, on the reverse strand, counting down.
TCAGTGCATTTTACTCGCCATTTCATGCGCTTTGAGGTGCCGCATAGCCCAATACGCTATCTGAATTAGGAACGACGTAAATTGATCAAATGTGATAGATTTACGCTGAATTCTTATATTAAACAATATATAAAATGATCTAATCGGGTCTCTGGTTGCCCTATCATAGAAGGTTAATAGTGCATTTTACTTGCCATTCCACGCGCTTTAAGATGCCGCCTAGCCCAGTAGGCTATCTGAAATAGGAGCGATGTAAATTGAACAAATGTGATAGAATTACGCTGAAATCTTATATTAACCGTAATATAAAATGATCTAATCGGGTCTCTGTTCGCCCTACCCTAGAAGTTTAATAGTGCACTTCCCTCGGCATTTCATGCGCTTTGAGATGCCGGTTAGCACAATACGCTATCTGAAATAGGAGCGACGTAAATTGAACGAATGTGATAGAATTTCGCTGAATTCTTATATTAAACAATATATAAAATGATCTAATCGGGTCTCTGGTTGCCCTATCATAGAAGGTTAATAGTGCATTTTACTTGCCATTCCACGCGCTTTAAGATGCCGCCTAGCCCAGTAGGCTATCTGAAATAGGAGCGACGTAAATTGAACAAATGTGATAGATTTACGCTGAATTCTTATATTAACAGTAATATAAAATGATTTAATCGGGTCTCTGTTTGCCTTACCCTAGATGTATAATAGTGCATTTTACTCGCCATTTCATGCGCTTTGAGATGCCGCGTAGCCCAATACGGTATCTGAAGTAGGAGCGACGTGAATAGAACAAATGTGATAGAATTTCGCTGAATTCTTATATTAACCAAAATATAAAAAGATCTAATCTGGTCTCCGATTGCCCTCTCATAGAAGGTTAATAGTGCATTTTACTCGCCATTCCACGCGCTTTGAGATGCCGCTTAACCCAATACGCTATCTGAAATAGGAGCGACGTAAATTGAACAAATGTGATAGATTTACGCTGAATTCTTATATTAACCGTGATATAAAATGATCTAATCGGGTCTCTGTTTGCCATACCCTAGAAGTTTAATAGTGCATTTTACTCGCCATTCCACGCGCTTTAAGGTGCCGCCTAGCCCTGTACGCTAGCTGAAATAGGAGCGACGTAAATTGAACAAATGTGATAGAATTTCCCTGAAATCTTATATTAAACGAAATATAAAATGATCTAATCGGGTCTATGATTGCCCTATCATAGAAGTTTAGTAGTGCATTTTACTCGCCCTTCCGCGCGCTTTAAGATGCCGCCTAGCCCCGTACGCTATCTGAAATAGGAGCGACGTAAATTGAACAAATGTGATAGAATTTTGCTGAATTCTTAAATTAACACTAATATAAAATGATCTAATCGGGTCTCTGTTTGCCCTACCCTAGAAATTTAATAGTGCATTTTACTCGTCATTTCATGCGCTTTGAGATGCCGCTTAGCCCAATGCGCTATCTGAAATAGGAGCGACGTAAATTTAACAAATGTGATAGAATTTCGCTGAATTCTTATATTAACCGTAATATAAAATGATCTAATCGGGTCTCTGTTTGCCCTACACTAGAAGTTTAATAGTGCATTTTATTCGCCATTTCATGCACTTTGAGATGCCGGTTAGCCCAATACGCTATCTGAAATAGGAGCGACGTGAATTGAACAAATGTGATAGAATTTCGCTGAATTCTTTTATTAACCATAATGTAAAATGATCTAATCGGGTCTCTGTTCGCCCTACCCTAGAAGTTTAATAGTGCACTTCACTCGTCATTTCATGCGCTTTGACATGCCGCTTAGCCCAATACGCTATCTGAATTAGGAGCGACGTAAATTGAACAAATGTGATAGAATTTCGCTGAATTCTTATATTAACCGTAATATAAAATGATCTAATCGGGTCTCTGTTTGCCCTACACTAGAAGTTTAATAGTGCATTTTATTCGCCATTTCATGCGCTTTGAGATGCCGGTTAGCCCAATACGCTATCTGAAATAGGAGCGACGTGAATTGAACAAATGTGATAGAATTTCGCTGAATTCTTAAATTAACCATAATATAAAATGATCTAATCTGGTGTGTGTGCCCTACGCTCGAAGTTTAATAGTGCATTTTACTCATCGTTCATACGCTTTGAGATGCCGCTTAGCCCAATGCGCTATCTGAAATAGGAGCGACGTAAATTCAACAAATGTGATAGAATTTCCCTGTATTCTTATATTAACCTTAATGTAATATGATCTAATCGGGTCTCCGTTCGCCCTACCCTAGAAGTTTAATAGTGCATTTCACTCATCATTTCATGCGCTTTGAGATGCCGCTTAGCCCAGTACGCTATCTGAAATAGGAACGACGTAAATTGTACAAATGTGATAGAATTTCGCTGATTTCTTAAATTAACCATAATATAAAATGATCTAATCGGGTCTCTGTTTGCCCTACCCTAGAAGTATAATAATGCATTTCACTCGTCATTTCATGCGCTTTGAGATGCCGATTAGCCCAATACGGTATCTGAAGTAGGAGCGACGTGAATAGAACAAATGTGATAGAATTATGCTGAATTCTTTAATTAACCATAATATAAAATGATCTAATCGGGTCTCTGTTCGGCCTACCCTAGAAGCTCAATAGTGCATTTTACTCGCCATTCCATGCTCTCTGAGATGCTGCTTAGCCCAATACGCTATCTGAAATAGGAGCGACGTGAATTGAACAAATGTGGTAGAATTTCGCTTAATTCTTATATTAACCAAAATATAAAATGATCTAATCGGGTCTCTGATTGCCCTATCATAGAAGGTTAATAGTGCATTTTACTTGCCATTCCACGCGCTTTAAGATGCCGCCTAGCACAGTAGGCTATCTGAAATAGCAGCGATGAAAATTGAACAAATGTGATAGAATTACGCTGAATTCTTATATTAACCGTAATATAAAATGATCTAATCGGGACTCAGTTTGCCTTACCCTAGAAGTTTAATAGTGCATTTCACTCGTCATTTCATGCGCTTTGAGATGCCGCTTAGCCCAATACGCTATCTGAAATAGGAGCGACGTAAATTGAACAAATGTGATAGAATTACGCTGAAATCTTATATTAACCGTAATATAAAATGATCTAATCGGGTCTCTGTCCGACCTACCCTAGAAGTTTAATAGTGCATTTTACTCGTCATTTCATGCGCTTTGAGATGCCGCTTAGCCCAATACGCTATCTGAAATAGGAGCGACGTAAATTTAACAAATGTGATAGAATTTCGCTGAATTCTTATATTAACCGTAATATAAAATGATCTAATCGGGTCTCTGTTTGCCTTACCCTAGAAGCATAATAGTGCATTTTACTCGCCATTTCATGCGCTTTGAGATGCCGCGTAGCCCAATGCGGTATCTGAAGTAGGAGCGACGTGAATAGAACAAATGTGATAGAATTATGCTGAATTCTTTAATTAACCATAATATAAAATGATCTAATCGGGTCTCTGTTCGCCCTACCCTAGAAGCTTAATAGTTCATTTCACTCGCCATTTCATGCTCTTTGAGATGTCGATTAGCCCAATACGCTGTCTGAAATAGGAGCGACGTTAATTGAACGAATGTGATAGAATTTCGCTGAATTCTTATATTAACCATATTGCAAAATGATCTAATCGGGTCTCTGTCCGACCTACCCTAGAAGTTTAATAGTGCATTTCACTGGTCATTTCATGCGCTTTGAGATGCCGCTTAGCCCAATACGCTATCTGAAATAGGAGCGACGTAAATTTAACAAATGCGAAAGAATTTCGCTGAATTCTTATATTAACCAAAATAAAATAAGATCCAATCTGGTCTCTGATTGCCCTATCATAGAAGGTTAATAGTGCATTTTACTCGCCATTCCACGTGCTTTGAGATGCCGCTTAGCCCAATACGCTATCTGAAATAGGAGCAACGTAAATTGAACAAATGTGATAGAATTTCGCTGCATTCTTATATTAACCAAAATATAACATGATCTAATCGGGTCTCTGATTGCCCTATCATTGAAGGTTAATAGTGCATTTTACTTGCCATTCCACGCGCTTTAAGATGCCGCCTAGCCCAGCAGGCTATCTGAAATAGGAGCGATGTAAATTGAACAAATGTGATAGAATTTCGCTGAATTATTAAATTAACCATAATATAAAATGATCTAATCGGGTCTCTGTTCGCCCTACGCAAGAAGTTTAATAGTGCATTTTACTCGGTATTTGATGCGCTTTGAGATGCCGCTTAGCCCAATACGCTATCTGAAATAGGAGCGACGTAAATTGAACAAATGTGATAGAATTTCGCTGAAATCTTATATTAAACAAAATATAAAATGATCTAATCTGGTCTCTGATTGCCCTATCATAGAAGTTTAATAGTGCATTTTACTCGCCATTCCACGCGCTTTAAGATGCCGCCTAGCCCAGTACGCCATCTGAAATAGGAGCGACGTAAATTGAACAAATGTGATAGAATTTCGCTGAATTCTTATATTAACCATAATGCAAAATGATCTAATCGGGTCTCTGTTCGCCCTACCCTAGAAGCTTAATAGTGCATTTCACTCGCCATTTCATGCGTTTTGAGAAGCCGCTTAGCCCAATACGCTATCTGAAACAGGAGCGACGTAAATTGAACAAATGTGGTAGAATTTCGCTGAATTCTTAAATTAACCATAATATAAAATGATCTAATCGGTTCTCTGTTCGCCCTACCCTAGAAGTTTAATAGAGCATTTTACTCGCCATTTCATGCGCTTTGAGATGCCGCTTAGCCCAATACGCTATCTGAAATAGGAGCGACGTAAATTGAACAAATGTGATAGAATTTCGCTGAATTCTTATATTAAGCAATATATAATATGATCTAATTGGGTCTCTGGTTGCCCTATCATAGAAGTTTAATAGTGCATTTCACTCGTCATTTCATGCGCTTTAAGATGCCGCCTAGCCCAGTACGCTATCTGAATTAGGAGCGACGTAAATTGAACAAATGTGATAGAATTATGCTGAATTCGTAAATTAACCATAATATAAAATGATCTAATCGGGTCTCTGTTCGCCCTACCCTAGAAGCTCAATAGTGCATTTTACTCGCCATTCCATGCTCTCTGAGATGCCGCTTAGCCCAATACGCTATCTGAAATAGGAGCGACGTGAATTGAACAAATGTGGTAGAATTTCGCTTAATTCTTATATTAACCAAAATATAAAATGATCTAATCGGGTCTCTGATTGCCCTATCATAGAAGGTTAATAGTGCATTTTACTTGCCATTCCACGCGCTTTAAGATGCCGCCTAGCCCAGTAGGCTATCTGAAATAGCAGCGATGTAAATTGAACAAATGTGATAGAATTACGCTGAATTCTTATATTAACCAAAATATAAAATGATCTAATCGGGTCTCTGATTGCCCTATCATAGAAGGTTAATTGTGCATTTTACTTGCCATTCCACGCGCTTTAAGATGCCGCCTAGCACAGTAGGCTATCTGAAATAGCAGCGATGAAAATTGAACAAATGTGATAGAATTACGCTGAATTCTTATATTAACCGTAATATAAAATGATCTAATCGGGACTCAGTTTGCCTTACCCTAGAAGTTTAATAGTGCATTTCACTCGTCATTTCATGCGCTTTGAGATGCCGCTTAGCCCAATACGCTATCTGAAATAGGAGCGACGTAAATTGAACAAATGTGATAGAATTACGCTGAAATCTTATATTAACCGTAATATAAAATGATCTAATCGGGTCTCTGTCCGACCTACCCTAGAAGTTTAATAGTGCATTTTACTCGTCATTTCATGCGCTTTGAGATGCCGCTTAGCCCAATACGCTATCTGAAATAGGAGCGACGTAAATTTAACAAATGTGATAGAATTTCGCTGAATTCTTATATTAACCGTAATATAAAATGATCTAATCGGGTCTCTGTTTGCCTTACCCTAGAAGCATAATAGTGCATTTTACTCGCCATTTCATGCGCTTTGAGATGCCGCGTAGCCCAATGCGGTATCTGAAGTAGGAGCGACGTGAATAGAACAAATGTGATAGAATTATGCTGAATTCTTTAATTAACCATAATATAAAATGATCTAATCGGGTCTCTGTTCGCCCTACCCTAGAAGCTTAATAGTGCATTTCACTCGCCATTTCATGCTCTTTGAGATGTCGATTAGCCCAATACGCTGTCTGAAATAGGAGCGACGTTAATTGAACGAATGTGATAGAATTTCGCTGAATTCTTATATTAACCATATTGCAAAATGATCTAATCGGGTCTCTGTCCGACCTACCCTAGAAGTTTAATAGTGCATTTCACTGGTCATTTCATGCGCTTTGAGATGCCGCTTAGCCCAATACGCTATCTGAAATAGGAGCTACGTAAATTTAACAAATGCGAAAGAATTTCGCTGAATTCTTATATTAACCATAATATAATAAGATCCAATCTGATCTCTGATTGCCCTATCATAGAAGGTTAATAGTGCATTTTACTCGCCATTCCACGTGCTTTGAGATGCCGCTTAGCCCAATACGCTATCTGAAATTGGAGCAACGTAAATTGAACAAATGTGATAGAATTTCGCTGCATTCTTATATTAACCAAAATATAACATGATCTAATCGGGTCTCTGATTGCCCTATCATAGAAGGTTAATAGTGCGTTTTACTTGCCATTCCACGCGCTTTAAGATGCCGCCTAGCCCAGCAGGCTATCTGAAGTAGGAGCCACGTAAATTGAACAAATGTGGTAGAATTTCGCTGAATTATTAAATTAACCATAATATAAAATGATCTAATCGGGTCTCTGTTCGCCCTACGCAAGAAGTTTAATAGTGCATTTTACTCGGTATTTCATGCGCTTTGAGATGCCGCTTAGCCCAATACGCTATATGAAATAGGAGCGACGTTAATTGAACAAATGTGATAGAATTTCGCTGAATTCTTAAATTATCCATAGTATAAAATGATCTAATCGGGTCTCTGTTCGCCCTACCCTAGAAGTCTAATATTGCATTTTTTTCGTCGTTTCATGCGGTTTGAGATGCCGCTTAGCCCAATACGCTATATGAAATAGGAGCGACGTAAATTGAACAAATGTGATAGAATTTCGCTGAATTCTTAAATTAACCATAATATAACACGATCTAATCGGGTCTCTGTTTGCCCTACCCTAGAAGTTTAATAGTGCATTTTATTCGCCATTTCATGCGCTTTGAGATGCCGCTTAGCCCAATACGCTATCTGAAATAGGAACGACGTAAATTGAACAAATGCGATAGAATTTCGCTGAATTCTTATATTAACCATAATGCAAAATGATCTAATCGGGTCTCTGTCCGACCTACCCTAGAAGTTTAATAGTGCATTTCACTCGTCATTTCATGCGCTTTGAGATGCCGTTTAGCCCAACACGCTCTCTGAAATAGGAGCGACGTTAAATGAACAAATGTGATAGAATTTCGCTGAATTCTTATATTAACCATAATGCAAAATGATCTAATCGGGTCTCTGTATGACCTTCCCTAGAAGTTTAATAGTGCATTTTACTCGTCATTTCATGCGCTTTGAGTTGCCGCTTTGCCCAATACGCTATCTGAAATGGGAGCGACGTAAATTCAACAAATGTGATAGAATTTCCCTGTATTCTTATATTAACCTTAATGTAATATGATCTAATCGGGTCTCCGTTCGCCCTACCCTAGAAGTTTAATAGTGCATTTCACTCGTCATTTCATGCGCTTTGAGGTGCCACTTAGCCCAATACGCTATCTGGATATAGGAGCGACGTAAATTGAACAAATGTGATAGAATTTCCCTGAAATCTTATATTAAACAAAATATAAAATGATCTAATCGGGTCTCTGATTGCCCTGTCATAGAAGTTTAGTAGTTAATGTGACTCGCCATTCCACGCGCTTCAAGATGCCGCCTAGCCCAGTACGCTATCTGAAATAGGAGCGTTGTAAATTGAACAAATGTGATAGAATTTCGCTGAATTCTTATATTAACCTTAATGTAAGATGATCTAATCGGGTCTCTGTTCGCACTACCCTAGAAGTTTAATAGTGCATTTCACTCGTCATTTCATGCGCTTTGAGGTGCCGCTTAGCCCAATACGCTATCTGAAATCGGAGTGACGTAAATTGAACAAACGTGATAGAGATTCGCTGAATTCTTAAATTAACCATAATATAAAATGATCTAATCGGGTCTCTGTTTGCCCTACCCTAGAAGTTTAATAGTGCATTTTACTCGTCATTTCATGCGCTTTGAGATGCCGCTTAGCCCATTACGCTATCTGAAATAGGAGCGACGTAAATTGAACAAATGTGATAGAATTTCGTTGAATTCTTATATTAACCTTAATGTAAAATGATCTAATCGGGTCTCTGTTCGCACTAGCCTAGAAGTTTAATAGTGCATTTTACTCGCCATTCCACGCGCTTTAAGATGCCGCCTAGCCCAGTACGCTATCTGAAATAGGAGCGTTGTAAATTGAACAAATGTGATAGAATTTCCCTGAATTCTTATATTAACCGTGATATAAAATGATCTAATCGGGTCTCTGTTTGCCATACCCTAGAAGTTTAATAGTGCATTTTACTCGCCATTCCACGCGCTTTAAGGTGCCGCCTAGCCCTGTACGCTAGCTGAAATAGGAGCGACGTAAATTGAACAAATGTGATAGAATTTCCCTGAAATCTTCTATTAAACAAAATATAAAATGATCTAATCGGGTCTGTGATTGCCCTATCATAGAAGTTTAGTAGTGCATTTTACTCGCCCTTCCGCGCGCTTTAAGATGCCGCCTAGCCCGTACGCTATCTGAAATAGGAGCGACGTAAATTGAACAAATGTGATAGAATTTTGCTGAATTCTTAAATTAACACTAATATAAAATGATCTAATCGGGTCTCTGTTTGCCTTACCCAAGAAGTTTAATCATGCATTTTACTCGTCATTTCATGCGCTTTGAGATGCCGCTTAGCCCAATGCGCTATCTGAAATAGGAGCGACGTAAATTGAACAAATGTGATAGAATTTCCCTGAAATCTTATATTAAACAGAATATAAAATGATCCAATCGGGTCTCTGATTGCCCCATCATAGAAGTTTAGTAGTGTATTTTACTTGCCATTTCACGCGCTTTAAGATGCCGCCTAGCCCAGTACGCTATCTGAAATAGGAGCGACGTAAATTGAACAAATGTGATAGAATTTTGCTGAATTCTTAAATTAACCATAATATAAAATGATCTAATCGGGTCTCTGTTTGCCCTACCCTAGAAATTTAATAGTGCATTTTACTCGCCATTTCATGCGCTTTGAGATGCCGCTTAGCCCAATACGCGATCTGAAATAGGAGCGACGTAAATTGAACAAATGTGATAGAATTTCGCTGAATTCTTATATTAGCCAAAATATAAAATGATATAATCGGGTCTCTGTTTGCCCTACCCTAGAAATTTAATAGTGCATTTTACTCGCCATTTCATGCGCTTTGAGATGCCGCTTAGCCCAATGCGCTATCTGAAATAGGAGCGACGTAAATTGAACAAATGTGATAGAATTTCCCTGAAATCTTATATTAAACAAAATATAAAATGATCTAATCGGGTCTCTGATTGCCCTATCATAGACGTTTAGTAGTGTATTTTACTCGCCATTTCACGCGCTTTAAGATGCCGCCTAGCCCAGTACGCTATCTGAAATAGGAGCGACGTAAGTCGAACAAATGTGATAGAATTACGCTGAATTCTTATATTAACCGTAATATAAAATGATGTAATCGGGTCTCTGTTTGCCTTATCCTAGAAGTTTAATAGTGCGTTTTACTCGCCATTTCATGCGCTTTGAGATGCCGGTTAGCCCAATACGCTATCTGAAATAGGAGCGACGTAAATTGAACAAATGTGATAGAATTTCGCTGAATTCTTAAATTAACCATAATATAAAATCATGTAATCGGGTCTCTGATTGCCCTATCATAGAAGTTTAATAGTGCATTTTATTCGCCATTTCATGCGCTTTGAGATGCCGGTTAGCCCAATACGCTATCTGAAATAGGAGCGACGTGAATTGAACAAATGTGATAGAATTTCGCTGAATTCTTAAATTAACCATAATATAAAATGATCTAATCTGGTGTGTGTGCCCTACGCTCGAAGTTTAATAGTGCATTTTACTCATCGTTCATACGCTTTGAGATGCCGCTTAGCCCAATGCGCTATCTGAAATAGGAGCGACGTAAATTCAACAAATGTGATAGAATTTCCCTGTATTCTTATATTAACCTTAATGTAATATGATCTAATCGGGTCTCCGTTCGCCCTACCCTAGAAGTTTAATAGTGCATTTCACTCATCATTTCATGCGCTTTGAGATGCCGCTTAGCCCAGTACGCTATCTGAAATAGGAACGACGTAAATTGTACAAATGTGATAGAATTTCGCTGATTTCTTAAATTAACCATAATATAAAATGATCTAATCGGGTCTCTGTTCGCCCTACCCTAGAAGCTCAATAGTGCATTTTACTCGCCATTCCATGCTCTCTGAGATGCCGCTTAGCCCAATACGCTATCTGAAATAGGAGCGACGTGAATTGAACAAATGTGGTAGAATTTCGCTTAATTCTTATATTAACCAAAATATAAAATGATCTAATCGGGTCTCTGATTGCCCTATCATAGAAGGTTAATAGTGCATTTTACTTGCCATTCCACGCGCTTTAAGATGCCGCCTATCCCCGTACGCTATCTGAAATAGGAGCGACGTAAATTGAACAAATGTGATAGAATTTTGCTGAATTCTTAAATTAACACTAATATAAAATGATCTAATCGGGTCTCTGTTTGCCTTACCCAAGAAGTTTAATCATGCATTTTACTCGTCATTTCATGCGCTTTGAGATGCCGCTTAGCCCAATGCGCTATCTGAAATAGGAGCGCCGTAAATTGAACAAATGTGATAGAATTTCCCTGAAATCTTATATTAAACAAAATATAAAATGATCCAATCGGGTCTCTGATTGCCCCATCATAGAAGTTTAGTAGTGTATTTTACTTGCCATTTCACGCGCTTTAAGATGCCGCCTAGCCCAGTACGCTATCTGAATTAGGAGCGACGTAAATTGAACAAATGTGATAGAATTATGCTGAATTCGTAAATTAACCATAATATAAAATGATCTAATCGGGTCTCTGTTCGCCCTACCCTAGAAGCTCAATAGTGCATTTTACTCGCCATTCCATGCTCTCTGAGATGCTGCTTAGCCCAATACGCTATCTGAAATAGGAGCGACGTGAATTGAACAAATGTGGTAGAATTTCGCTTAATTCTTATATTAACCAAAATATAAAATGATCTAATCGGGTCTCTGATTGCCCTATCATAGAAGGTTAATAGTGCATTTTACTTGCCATTCCACGCGCTTTAAGATGCCGCCTAGCCCAGTAGGCTATCTGAAATAGGAGCGATGTAAATTGAACAAATGTGATAGAATTACGCTGAATTCTTATATTAACCGTAATATAAAATGATCTAATCGGACTCAGTTTGCCTTACCCTAGAAGTTTAATAGTGCATTTCACTCGTCATTTCATGCGCTTTGAGATGCCGCTTAGCCCAACACGCTATCTGAAATAGGAGCGACGTAAATTGAACAAATGTGGTAGAATTTCGCTGAATTCTTATATTAACCAAAATATAAAATGATCTAATCGGGTCTCTGATTGCCCTATCATAGAAGGTTAATTGTGCATTTTACTTGCCATTCCACGCGCTTTAAGATGCCGCCTAGCACAGTAGGCTATCTGAAATAGCAGCGATGAAAATTGAACAAATGTGATAGAATTACGCTGAATTCTTATATTAACCGTAATATAAAATGATCTAATCGGGACTCAGTTTGCCTTACCCTAGAAGTTTAATAGTGCATTTCACTCGTCATTTCATGCGCTTTGAGATGCCGCTTAGCCCAATACGCTATCTGAAATAGGAGCGACGTAAATTGAACAAATGTGATAGAATTACGCTGAAATCTTATATTAACCGTAATATAAAATGATCTAATCGGGTCTCTGTTTGCCCTACACTAGAAGTTTAATAGTGCATTTTATTCGCCATTTCATGCGCTTTGAGATGCCGGTTAGCCCAATGCGCTATCTGAAATAGGAGCGACGTGAATTGAACAAATGTGATAGAATTTCGCTGAATTCTTAAATTAACCATAATATAAAATGATCTAATCTGGTGTGTGTGCCCTACGCTCGAAGTTTAATAGTGCATTTTACTCATCGTTCATACGCTTTGAGATGCCGCTTAGCCCAATGCGCTATCTGAAATAGGAGCGACGTAAATTCAACAAATGTGATAGAATTTCCCTGTATTCTTATATTAACCTTAATGTAATATGATCTAATCGGGTCTCCGTTCGCCCTACCCTAGAAGTTTAATAGTGCATTTCACTCGTCATTTCATGCGCTTTGAGATGCCGCTTAGCCCAGTACGCTATCTGAAATAGGAACGACGTAAATTGTACAAATGTGATAGAATTTCGCTGATTTCTTAAATTAACCATAATATAAAATGATCTAATCGGGTCTCTGTTTGCCCTACCCTAGAAGTATAATAATGCATTTCACTCGTCATTTCATGCGCTTTGAGATGCCGATTAGCCCAATACGGTATCTGAAGTAGGAGCGACGTGAATAGAACAAATGTGATAGAATTATGCTGAATTCTTTAATTAACCATAATATAAAATGATCTAATCGGGTCTCTGTTCGCCCTACCCTAGAAGCTTAATAGTGCATTTCACTCGCCATTTCATGCGTTTTGAGAAGCCGCTTAGCCCAATACGCTATCTGAAACAGGAGCGACGTAAATTGAACAAATGTGGTAGAATTTCGCTGAATTCTTAAATTAACCATAATATAAAATGATCTAATCGGTTCTCTGTTCGCCCTACCCTAGAAGTTTAATAGAGCATTTTACTCGCCATTTCATGCGCTTTGAGATGCCGCTTAGCCCAATACGCTATCTGAAATAGGAGCGACGTAAATTGAACAAATGTGATAGAATTTCGCTGAATTCTTATATTAAGCAATATATAATATGATCTAATTGGGTCTCTGGTTGCCCTATCACAGAAGTTTAATAGTGCATTTCACTCGTCATTTCATGCGCTTTAAGATGCCGCCTAGCCCAGTACGCTATCTGAATTAGGAGCGACGTAAATTGAACAAATGTGATAGAATTATGCTGAATTCGTAAATTAACCATAATATAAAATGATCTAATCGGGTCTCTGTTCGCCCTACCCTAGAAGCTCAATAGTGCATTATACTCGCCATTCCATGCTCTCTGAGATGCCGCTTAGCCCAATACGCTATCTGAAATAGGAGCGACGTGAATTGAACAAATGTGGTAGAATTTCGCTTAATTCTTATATTAACCAAAATATAAAATGATCTAATCGGGTCTCTGATTGCCCTATCATAGAAGGTTAATAGTGCATTTTACTTGCCATTCCACGCGCTTTAAGATGCCGCCTAGCCAGTAGGCTATCTGAAATAGCAGCGATGTAAATTGAACAAATGTGATAGAATTACGCTGAATTCTTATATTAACCGTAATATAAAATGATCTAATCGGGACTCAGTTTGCCTTACCCTAGAAGTTTAATAGTGTATTTCACTCGTCATTTCATGCGCTTTGAGATGCCGCTTAGCCCAACACGCTATCTGAAATAGGAGCGACGTAAATTGAACAAATGTGGTAGAATTTCGCTGAATTCTTATATTAACCAAAATATAAAATGATCTAATCGGGTCTGTGATTGCCCTATCATAGAAGTTTAGTAGTGCATTTTACTCGCCCTTCCGCGCGCTTTAAGATGCCGCCTATCCCCGTACGCTATCTGAAATAGGAGCGACGTAAATTGAACAAATGTGATAGAATTTTGCTGAATTCTTAAATTAACACTAATATAAAATGATCTAATCGGGTCTCTGTTTGCCTTACCCAAGAAGTTTAATCATGCATTTTTACTCGTCATTTCATGCGCTTTGAGATGCCGCTTAGCCCAATGCGCTATCTGAAATAGGAGCGACGTAAATTGAACAAATGTGATAGAATTTCCCTGAAATCTTATATTAAACAAAATATAAAATGATCCAATCGGGTCTCTGATTGCCCCATCATAGAAGTTTAGTAGTGTATTTTACTTGCCATTTCACGCGCTTTAAGATGCCGCCTAGCCCAGTACGCTATCTGAATTAGGAGCGACGTAAATTGAACAAATGTGATAGAATTATGCTGAATTCGTAAGTTAACCATAATATAAAATGATCTAATCGGGTCTCTGTTCGCCCTACCCTAGAAGCTCAATAGTGCATTTTACTCGCCATTCCATGCTCTCTGAGATGCTGCTTAGCCCAATACGCTATCTGAAATAGGAGCGACGTGAATTGAACAAATGTGGTAGAATTTCGCTTAATTCTTATATTAACCAAAATATAAAATGATCTAATCGGGTCTCTGATTGCCCTATCATAGAAGGTTAATAGTGCATTTTACTTGCCATTCCACGCGCTTTAAGATGCCGCCTAGCACAGTAGGCTATCTGAAATAGCAGCGATGAAAATTGAACAAATGTGATAGAATTACGCTGAATTCTTATATTAACCGTAATATAAAATGATCTAATCGGGACTCAGTTTGCCTTACCCTAGAAGTTTAATAGTGCATTTCACTCGTCATTTCATGCGCTTTGAGATGCCGCTTAGCCCAATACGCTATCTGAAATAGGAGCGACGTAAATTGAACAAATGTGATAGAATTACGCTGAAATCTTATATTAACCGTAATATAAAATGATCTAATCGGGTCTCTGTCCGACCTACCCTAGAAGTTTAATAGTGCATTTTACTCGTCATTTCATGCGCTTTGAGATGCCGCTTAGCCCAATACGCTATCTGAAATAGGAGCGACGTAAATTTAACAAATGTGATAGAATTTCGCTGAATTCTTATATTAACCGTAATATAAAATGATCTAATCGGGTCTCTGTTTGCCTTACCCTAGAAGCATAATAGTGCATTTTACTCGCCATTTCATGCGCTTTGAGATGCCGCGTAGCCCAATACGGTATCTGAAGTAGGAGCGACGTGAATAGAACAAATGTGATAGAATTATGCTGAATTCTTTAATTAACCATAATATAAAATGATCTAATCGGGTCTCTGTTCGCCCTACCCTAGAAGCTTAATAGTTCATTTCACTCGCCATTTCATGCTCTTTGAGATGTCGATTAGCCCAATACGCTGTCTGAAATAGGAGCGACGTTAATTGAACGAATGTGATAGAATTTCGCTGAATTCTTATACTAACCATATTGCAAAATGATCTAATCGGGTCTCTGTCCGACCTACCCTAGAAGTTTAATAGTGCATTTCACTGGTCATTTCATGCGCTTTGAGATGCCGCTTAGCCCAATACGCTATCTGAAATAGGAGCGACGTAAATTTAACAAATGCGAAAGAATTTCGCTGAATTCTTATATTAACCAAAATAAAATAAGATCCAATCTGGTCTCTGATTGCCCTATCATAGAAGGTTAATAGTGCATTTTACTCGCCATTCCACGTGCTTTGAGATGCCGCTTAGCCCAATACGCTATCTGAAATTGGAGCAACGTAAATTGAACAAATGTGATAGAATTTCGCTGCATTCTTATATTAACCAAAATATAACATGATCTAATCGGGTCTCTGATTGCCCTATCATAGAAGGTTAATAGTGCATTTTACTTGCCATTCCACGCGCTTTAAGATGCCGCCTAGCCCAGCAGGCTATCTGAAGTAGGAGCCACGTAAATTGAACAAATGTGGTAGAATTTCGCTGAATTATTAAATTAACCATAATATAAAATGATCTAATCGGGTCTCTGTTCGCCCTACGCAAGAAGTTTAATAGTGCATTTTACTCGGTATTTGATGCGCTTTGAGATGCCGCTTCGCCCAATACGCTATCTGAAATAGGAGCGACGTAAATTGAACAAATGTGATAGAATTTCGCTGAAATCTTATATTAAACAAAATATAAAATGATCTAATCTGGTCTCTGATTGCCCTATCATAGAAGTTTAATAGTGCATTTTACTCGCCATTCCACGCGCTTTAAGATGCCGCCTAGCCCAGTACGCCATCTGAAATAGGAGCGACGTAAATTGAACAAATGTGATAGAATTTCGCTGAATTCTTATATTAACCATAATGCAAAATGATCTAATCGGGTCTCTGTTCGCCCTACCCTAGAAGCTTAATAGTGCATTTCACTCGCCATTTCATGCGTTTTGAGAAGCCGCTTAGCCCAATACGCTATCTGAAACAGGAGCGACGTAAATTGAACAAATGTGGTAGAATTTCGCTGAATTCTTAAATTAACCATAATATAAAATGATCTAATCGGTTCTCTGTTCGCCCTACCCTAGAAGTTTAATAGAGCATTTTACTCGCCATTTCATGCGCTTTGAGATGCCGCTTAGCCCAATACGCTATCTGAAATAGGAGCGACGTAAATTGAACAAATGTGATAGAATTTCGCTGAATTCTTATATTAAGCAATATATAATATGATCTAATTGGGTCTCTGGTTGCCCTATCATAGAAGTTTAATAGTGCATTTCACTCGTCATTTCATGCGCTTTAAGATGCCGCCTAGCCCAGTACGCTATCTGAATTAGGAGCGACGTAAATTGAACAAATGTGATAGAATTATGCTGAATTCGTAAATTAACCATAATATAAAATGATCTAATCGGGTCTCTGTTCGCCCTACCCTAGAAGCTCAATAGTGCATTTTACTCGCCATTCCATGCTCTCTGAGATGCCGCTTAGCCCAATACGCTATCTGAAATAGGAGCGACGTGAATTGAACAAATGTGGTAGAATTTCGCTTAATTCTTATATTAACCAAAATATAAAATGATCTAATCGGGTCTCTGATTGCCCTATCATAGAAGGTTAATAGTGCATTTTACTTGCCATTCCACGCGCTTTAAGATGCCGCCTAGCCCAGTAGGCTATCTGAAATAGGAGCGATGTAAATTGAACAAATGTGATAGAATTACGCTGAATTCTTATATTAACCAAAATATAAAATGATCTAATCGGGTCTCTGATTGCCCTATCATAGAAGGTTAATTGTGCATTTTACTTGCCATTCCACGCGCTTTAAGATGCCGCCTAGCACAGTAGGCTATCTGAAATAGCAGCGATGAAAATTGAACAAATGTGATAGAATTACGCTGAATTCTTATATTAACCGTAATATAAAATGATCTAATCGGGACTCAGTTTGCCTTACCCTAGAAGTTTAATAGTGCATTTCACTCGTCATTTCATGCGCTTTGAGATGCCGCTTAGCCCAATACGCTATCTGAAATAGGAGCGACGTAAATTGAACAAATGTGATAGAATTACGCTGAAATCTTATATTAACCGTAATATAAAATGATCTAATCGGGTCTCTGTCCGACCTACCCTAGAAGTTTAATAGTGCATTTTACTCGTCATTTCATGCGCTTTGAGATGCCGCTTAGCCCAATACGCTATCTGAAATAGGAGCGACGTAAATTTAACAAATGTGATAGAATTTCGCTGAATTCTTATATTAACCGTAATATAAAATGATCTAATCGGGTCTCTGTTTGCCTTACCCTAGAAGCATAATAGTGCATTTTACTCGCCATTTCATGCGCTTGAGATGCCGCGTAGCCCAATGCGGTATCTGAAGTAGGAGCGACGTGAATAGAACAAATGTGATAGAATTATGCTGAATTCTTTAATTAACCATAATATAAAATGATCTAATCGGGTCTCTGTTCGCCCTACCCTAGAAGCTTAATAGTGCATTTCACTCGCCATTTCATGCTCTTTGAGATGTCGATTAGCCCAATACGCTGTCTGAAATAGGAGCGACGTTAATTGAACGAATGTGATAGAATTTCGCTGAATTCTTATATTAACCATATTGCAAAATGATCTAATCGGGTCTCTGTCCGACCTACCCTAGAAGTTTAATAGTGCATTTCACTGGTCATTTCATGCGCTTTGAGATGCCGCTTAGCCCAATACGCTATCTGAAATAGGAGCGACGTAAATTTAACAAATGCGAAAGAATTTCGCTGAATTCTTATATTAACCATAATATAATAAGATCCAATCTGATCTCTGATTGCCCTATCATAGAAGGTTAATAGTGCATTTTACTCGCCATTCACGTGCTTTGAGATGCCGCTTAGCCCAATACGCTATCTGAAATTGGAGCAACGTAAATTGAACAAATGTGATAGAATTTCGCTGCATTCTTATATTAACCAAAATATAACATGATCTAATCGGGTCTCTGATTGCCCTATCATAGAAGGTTAATAGTGCATTTTACTTGCCATTCCACGCGCTTTAAGATGCCGCCTAGCCCAGCAGTCTATCTGAAGTAGGAGCCACGTAAATTGAACAAATGTGGTAGAATTTCGCTGAATTATTAAATTAACCATAATATAAAATGATCTAATCGGGTCTCTGTTCGCCCTACGCAAGAAGTTTAATAGTGCATTTTACTCGGTATTTCATGCGCTTTGAGATGCCGCTTAGCCCAATACGCTATATGAAATAGGAGCGACGTTAATTGAACAAATGTGATAGAATTTCGCTGAATTCTTAAATTATCCATAGTATAAAATGATCTAATCGGGTCTCTGTTCGCCCTACCCTAGAAGTCTAATATTGCATTTTTTTCGTCGTTTCATGCGGTTTGAGATGCCGCTTAGCCCAATACGCTATCTGAAATAGGAGCGACGTAAATTGAACAAATGTGATAGAATTTCGCTGCATTCTTATATTAACCAAAATATAACATGATCTAATCGGGTCTCTGATTGCCCTATCATAGAAGGTTAATAGTGCATTTTACTTGCCATTCCACGCGCTTTAAGATGCCGCCTAGCCCAGCAGGCTATCTGAAGTAGGAGCCACGTAAATTGAACAAATGTGGTAGAATTTCGCTGAATTATTAAATTAACCATAATATAAAATGATCTAATCGGGTCTCTGTTCGCCCTACGCAAGAAGTTTAATAGTGCATTTTACTCGGTATTTCATGCGCTTTGAGATGCCGCTTAGCCCAATACGCTATATGAAATAGGAGCGACGTTAATTGAACAAATGTGATAGAATTTCGCTGAATTCTTAAATTATCCATAGTATAAAATGATCTAATCGGGTCTCTGTTCGCCCTACCCTAGAAGTCTAATATTGCATTTTTTTTCGTCGTTTCATGCGGTTTGAGATGCCGCTTAGCCCAATACGCTATCTGAAATAGGAGCGACGTAAATTGAACAAATGTGATAGAATTTCGCTGAATTCTTAAATTAACCATAATATAACACGATCTAATCGGGTCTCTGTTTGCCCTACCCTAGAAGTTTAATAGTGCATTTTATTCGCCATTTCATGCGCTTTGAGATGCCGCTTAGCCCAATACGCTATCTGAAATAGGAACGACGTAAATTGAACAAATGCGATAGAATTTCGCTGAATTCTTATATTAACCATAATGCAAAATGATCTAATCGGGTCTCTGTCCGACCTACCCTAGAAGTTTAATAGTGCATTTCACTCGTCATTTCATGCGCTTTGAGATGCCGTTTAGCCCAACACGCTCTCTGAAATAGGAGCGACGTTAAATGAACAAATGTGATAGAATTTCGCTGAATTCTTATATTAACCATAATGCAAAATGATCTAATCGGGTCTCTGTATGACCTTCCCTAGAAGTTTAATAGTGCATTTTACTCGTCATTTCATGCGCTTTGAGTTGCCGCTTTGCCCAATACGCTATCTGAAATGGGAGCGACGTAAATTCAACAAATGTGATAGAATTTCCCTGTATTCTTATATTAACCTTAATGTAATATGATCTAATCGGGTCTCCGTTCGCCCTACCCTAGAAGTTTAATAGTGCATTTCACTCGTCATTTCATGCGCTTTGAGGTGCCACTTAGCCC